>JAQGBR010000564.1:0-12281 GCA_034698525.1 Achipteria nitens | reverse complement strand
TGTTGTTGAATACTATAAAAATGAAAATAAGAGTTAATTAAAATATAATATAATATTATAATCGATTTATTCTAACGCTTTCAGAATCTTTGCATTTCTTCGGTCTTTATCTAAATGTATATCATTTTTAATAATTGATGTCTTAGTTGTCGTTGAAGTGGTAACATATGTTGTTGTAGTGGTCGGTGTCGGTCCGTGTAATCGAAATATTACAGCAGAAGTGGGGGCTGTTGTCTGTGGCTATTAAAACAATAAATTAAATGATTGGATGACAATAAGAGTCAAAAGATAAATACCTTCATAACTGTCTGATTAGTGGTAATTGCTTTCAAATTTTGCAACTGTTGTTTGGCCGGAGTCGTGAAAGTTATGATTTGGTTGCCCACCTGAAAAGTGGTGGTCCCACTGACAGGGGTTGTGCTCACTGGAGTCATGAGTCTAATTTGTGGAGACGTCTGATTAACTGGTGTTTGTTTAAGTAGATTAACTAAATGCATGTTTTGTGCTGTTTGGTGGGTCTGGACTTCCACTGAGCTTTGGTTCTGTTGTTGTTGTTGTGTTGTCGGTGTTGTTGACTGTAATAGTTGTTGTGTTTGTGGTGATACGCATATGGATGAGGGTGTGCTTAACACAACTTTTTGGTCTTCGTTGGTATTGTTGAGATGTCGGGCCTCATTCATCTTCTGCTTCAAAGACAGCATTTCCTGCAAAAGTTCTTTTTGTTGATTCGTCGGTGACTTAAGTGCTGACAGACTCTTAAGTTGGGTCTCAAGTCTTTGTAAGAATTCCTGATTATTAGGGCTGACCTGAACCATAGGCACTCCGTTCTGATCGATTACAGTAGTGGTCGTTCCGTTTACACTAACACTATTAGTACTGTTATTGGGACTGGTATTAAGTGATAGGTTAGCACTTAATGGGTCAGTCATTTGGGCCTTTGGAGGACTAGTGAACACAGTTGTAGGCGTTGTGGTCAATACTAATGAAGTCGGAATACTATCACAGCTACCGATTCTGATCACAGCATTGGAAGATCCATTCGAGACATTTGGGACAACACTGTCACCGCTCTGCACAGGAATTGTCAAAATTGTCTGCTTTTGTTGTTCTAATGATTTGTTTATATTCTGAACCGTTAATGGAATTAAAGCCGTTTGCGATGCAATTTGTTTTGACTCTTCACTCGTTGGTATTGGAGTGGAAGAGCCGTTCGATAGGGCCAGAGAGGCGACCAAATCTGGAACTTTAACGGCAGGACCAGTATTTAGCTGTTCTAATAAGGCAGAAGAAGTATTCTGATTATTGGTCACTGTTGTGGCCGTAGTTGTCGTAGTAGTGGTCGTTGTTGTACTCGAAGATGTGGTCGATGTGGTGGTGGCTGTATCTATGCTCGGAGTAGTAGAGTCGGGTGACGGCTGAGAAGAACCCAAACCACTCGAGTCCTTTAAATTGTCGGTATATTTCAAATTATTTGAATTTGAAATAAATTGGGACTGAATTTGTGGCTGAACTGCATTTGTGATGTGTGGCTGAAGAATAACACTTCCGTCAGGACCTAATGCCAGTCTTAATTGTGGCGGAGCTGCCGATGAGACAGAGTTTTGAGTCAATACTATATTTGGCGGTTGATTGGGACCCGAGGGTAACATCAAAACTGTTTGTTGTGATGTCGGCGTTGTATGAATCAGTTCTGAATGAACGGAACCACTGTTTATATCTGTGAGTGAATTGTTTGTTGGCGACGACGGAGGACTCGATTCGGGCAGAATTCCGTGTTCTTTGAGAAGTTCGGCCAAATTGACCGAAGGTTTTGACTGTTGAGGTCTTGTTATTATTTGGGGCTGAGATGTTATGATCACTGTATTGGATGTGGCGACTGATGGCACAGATGTCTGAATAACTGTTTGACCATTTGTGTTATCAGTATGAGTGAGGAGCGCCTGAAGTGCTGGATGTGCGCTCGTTTGCAAATTTGTGTTCAGATTACTTGTGATTTGTGGCGCTCCAATTGGAAACATTGTATTTCCTAATTGGATGCCATGAGTTGGTTGTGTCGACGCCTGAGGTTGAGATAAAAGTTGGGTATTAGTCGGAAGTGCGACTAAAACCGGACCATTCGGTGTCTGCAACTGTAGGAACTGTTGACCAGTGGGCACAGTTGGCTGATGAGACTGATGGGACGCTCCGATCAATGAGGGCGGACGCGTAAATATGATATTAGGCGTCGATCTGCCAGCGCTGGTCATTACAACTCCAGGCGAAGCAGAGGTAACAGAAGTCGAGTGGTTTGGTATCACAAATGTTTGTGGTTGTGGTGATTGTGACGGCGTTTGTCTCGAAATATTTTGGGCCGACTGACCCGTCAAAGCATTTATTAGTCCTGTGTTCTGATCATTAGTAGTAATGTTCTGAGCTGTCAGACCATTACTTATGTGCGATTGAGGTCTAAGAGTCAACTGAACAGAATTGGGAATATTTCCGATATTTTGTTGTATTAAAATCGGTTGCGAACCCATTCCAGGGATCATATGATTGAAAAGAATGGTTCCATGAGGTCCGACCACTCCCGCGGGCTGTCCATTGGGTCCAATCAATATTTGTTGTGTTTGATGAGCTGTCGTACCATTAGTTGGTATTTGAGTCATATTTGAGGGCAAACTATTGATAACTTTCAAAGTGTTTTGGGCTGTCATTTGTTGCCCTCCTTTGTTCGCACTGTTGGTCGTAATGGCATTACTGGTTGAAACTCCAGAACCGGGAGGTTTTGGAAGGATTTGTTTATTAGATCGCGAAGATATTGACGTCGACGAGGGTTTTGTCGCAGAATTTGTGCTCACAATTGTCTGAAGCGCTGCACTCGGATTTGTTGGCAGTATTTGTGGTCCCGAAGGAGTTTGAATGATCTGAACTAATTGTCCTGGTTGTATACCACCTGTCAATTGAGGACCGGCTCCTCCTTGTCGTGGAGCTGTCAGCAACAGTTGTTGTAAACCGGGTGCTGTGGCCATTGGCATCGCACCGGCGGGTACTATCAGCTGTTGTGGCAATTGGACAGTCATCGCACCCCCACTCCGCTGACCAGCAAATTGGAAAGATGTGGGCCACGTGGGGGCTGTCCCTCGCATTGGGACAGTCGATGTTATTTGACCGATAGGTGTAGTACTAGTCATAGTGGTTAGTGATGGCTGTGCTATCGATACGGACATAGAACTGGAGAGTGCGGACAATGGGATCAGACCAACAGAAGAGGAAACCATATTCAGCATCTGTTTGTCGTCGAAAACCAATTGTCCCGAATTTTGTTTGTTGACAGTTATAAGCGGTGAAGAGTTGCCCCCAAAAGTGGTCATCTGATCCATTTGTTTGGAATCGGAGACCAATGAAGTCATTGATGTAATATTGGCCCCGACTTTGACCGCACTGTTTGTTGAATCAATTGGTTTAACTGTTGCTAATGTTTTAAGCGACGGGTTCTCCAGATTGGGATTGACTCCACTCTCGAGTCGTTCAATGGCTCCGTTGGTGTTCTCCAGAAAAGATTGTAAGAGTTGGGGGTCATCGATGACATCAAGAAGACATCGGCCTCCATCGTCCATCACTGCCACGACTAACAATTCATTAGAATTAAGTATAGCTTTAATTTAATTAATCCAAAGATGTGCCACAAACTCATCCTAATACTAGTCTGACCCGAATATCCACAACACTCTCCCGAAGAGTGTCTTAGACTTCGGGTCATAAGTTTTGATAATTAAAGAAAACTTTTCATTATTTACTAAAAAACTGTCAAAAAACTAATAAATTGAGTAATAAATTGCAAAAAAAGGCAATAAATCACATGATTTTAATGTGAAAGTCATGTCTCGTTTGAAAAAAGCATTTGAATTGAATTTGTTTTAATCATTGACTGGTTTTAATGTCTAACACCTGATAAAAGTCGACTAAATTATCAACAGATTAGCCATAAATAAATGTGTTTTGGAGTAAAACAAAGAAAAAAGTCAATAATCGGGTAAAATTGAGTGGTATATCAAACTTGACCCCAAAAACTAACATTATGATTTGAAAAATAATGTGGAAGACCTTGCACATCCTTGGCATTAAACAAATGATTAGATTGCAATCCTACCATCCAATATGGTTGAGGTCAGTTTTGATGGTGTGATCGAGATTAATTTTCATGAAAAATGAGTCCAACAGCTGACACAATGTTTAAACCGAATGATAATCAAAATATTTAAAAGACAAACAATAAATCAATATTTTGTGTGCACACAATCTCTATATATGCGTCAAAACAAAAATCTTGCGAAACAAAAAACATGCCTCACATACAGAGTACACAACTTTTGGCTTTTAATTTAAATACAACTCAACTCTTATTAGACTAAACTAACTCTTTATTTAATTGTTAGTCATCTCAATAAACATTTATTGAGTGTTTAATTACTAATTAGTTGTGTATTAATTGTTTTATTAATGATTATTAAATAGTTGTATATTATAATTATGTTAAACTGTGACAAATAATGACGTATAGAGTGATCATTGTGTGAGTGTTTGATTCAACGATTTCTGTTGAAAAACTGTTATATTGTGTGTGCATTACATATAAAAAATGGTGAACCAGAATATGGCCGCCAAATACTATTGTCAGTCAATTATTTTATTAATTATGTAAAACATATTGTCTTTGATTTTCAGTTAAATATATCATTATTTGTCTGATTTTAGCTCAAAACTCATCAAATATTGTGTGTTTGGCATCAAATCTAATGGTTTGTCACCGTTTGAGTTAATCTCCGCTCAGTTTTGGTTTGTAGTAATGATTGGGCCAAATGGCGCTCATTCTCAGGTCGTTGCAAATTGAAGGGGAGTTCACACAACTCTGACAATGAAGTACTTCAGCCAATCAGACGCTTCACTCTAACCATAGATTTGTCAGCAAAAGCCTAAAGCGATGCCAAAACTCTGATTTCGCGCAACCATTACGTCATTGAATGACTTATTTGTCTAATGATTGTGACGTCTATTTCGCCAAAAATGACTGACCAATCAGTTTATTGGTTGCATTGAAGGGGAGCTGACTTTAGCAGACGATTCGGCGAATAACTCCGAAACCAATTGAGTGGTGACTCCAACCTCTTAACGCTGGAGTGAAAGTAGTCGCAAAATATTTGATTCTTAGCTTCTCCTCGATTATTATCTTCATTTAGAGGCGTAACTCTTATATCCACTCAATTAAGTGATGTCACAGTCAGAGGCGTTCCTTTCGGGTTCTTCATTGATATTATCGGCGATCCTATGGTTCCCTTCCTTAGTCTCGTCTAACAGACAGACCGACAAATATCTACAGAATTTGTTTTTCATATCATTTAACACACAATTTGTTTGTTTGTGAGAAGCCTTTCGTAGAGAAACTCATTTAATGTCTATAATTACAAAACCATTAAATTTAATCAAAACATACGATAAGTTGAGAATCACTTTCACAACAAATATTGGCTCAAAAAACAAACAAATAATTAGTGATATAATAGAGTTTCAAATGGTTTTCAATCAAAATAAATGACTTTTTTTCCAATTCGTTTCAATTTTATCTTTAATTTGGTTTAAAAAATGGCATTAATTCAGAGAAATCGTCAAAAAATTAATACAATTTTATTATAATTGTCAACAATTTTACAATTTTTGTCTAATAATTGGCATTAAATTTAGATAAAAACAAATAATTATTTCGTAATAAATAGTTTTGTGTAGTTTTTGACTATACCTTAACTATCACTTAAAATGATTGACTTTTTATTTGGAAATCGATTTAAATGTCAAATAAGAGATAAAAAGAGTGGAGAAAAGTGTGGATCACATTATCTGAGAATCGATTTTAACAAATATGAGATAAATTGTAGGAAATGCCTATTATTTTGTGTGCCAACGCTTTTCCTACAAAAATGAATCATTTCTTACAACAAATTAAACGCTTTTTATATTAAATTAGATTTTTTTTGTGTAAAATTTAAACAATTACTATATTAAAGCCAAACAATGGAATGCAATGAGAGTTGAGTCGAAACAATCTCTTAATTTTGTTTACTTTATATCGGATTTTAATTACTTTTTGAGAGCAATAAATAAATAACAAAAAATAGTGAACTTTATATTATGATATAATAGATGAGATTTTTGTTGTTTTTCTCTTAACCAATATATTGTGTTCTCTGAGTTATGTTCAAAATCTCATTCGTACTGAATTTTAGGACAAATAAAGAATTAATTGAGTGCTCACACAATAATTTCATACCTTTTGCCAAATTTTTTATGAATGAAAACGAAAATTCCAGACAATAGGAGACAAATGCAACCAACGATTATATACATAATTCCAATAAAAGGGTTCTTCCCTCCCAACCACGAAGTGTTTGAAATTATGAAACGTTTGGTCCCTTTAAAGGCCGCCACCGGATATTCTGTTCCAATTTTAAAATGCGATGAATCACCAAAAAAACATTTGAGTGAAGACTTACTGTAATCAATAATGAGTTCATATTTTCCTTTCGGAAGCGAATTCTCATAAATAGGCTCCGAGTCGTGTTTGTCGTGTGCTATTCGACCGTATAGTTTACGGAAAGTGGGCAGCGCTGCGGTTCTCATCCAGACTATAAATGCCTCATTAAGATAACCGTTGTTATTGGGATCCTTATCCAATTCATAGACAGGAAATTCCCAATTCGGAGGTTTAACTGTGTCTTTGAAAGCAATGGACAGATTTCCGGGAGGGTTTCGAAACTTAGTGTTCTTGTCTGTAGCCCAGGCTATACCCAGATATGTTACCGGAACTAATTTCGGGTCTCGATTTGAATCTGAATATCTTCTGAGTCGAAACGTATCATTGAATAGACTGTTAGCGATGGCACCGCACGGGGCTATCCATTTGTTGTCACTTCGAGCGAATGGTTCGCATTCAGTGGAACCTTTACTTTCGCCCAACAGTTGTCTGTCATCTCTTGACTTCACATATCGTCTGTGATTTTGATAAAAATTAGTTAATCCGTAATATAAAAAGACGTCTCGTCTAATGTCTTCTTCTATTAGGAACTCCACACGACATTCACATTTAGCTCTGGGGTTAGCCATTAAGAGGTCAGAACATCGCCTTTTTGGCTGACCTTCAGTTGGTTTCTCGACATACTGTTCACACGCCGTGTAATTCAACTCTATTTCTGTGACCTTTAAATATCATTTGCTTTCAAATCAATTAAAATAATTCAATGAATACCTGATTAGAAGATACCAAAAGTCCGATTCCGATGGGTATGAATGCAACGCCAATCAAGAAGAATGTCGGCAAAACTGTTCCCACAGTGAGTATGGGTGACCACGACGGCAACTTCTGCTGCTTAAATGCACTGCCTGTGTGTCCATTCAATTAAGCCATTAATCATTTTATAGAAATATTTATTAAATTATTATTAACTCAAATTTGACTCATTTTCCATTGAATTTACTTTTAATTAGTGTTAATATCTGGCAATTAATTGAAAAAATAAGGGTTTCTTTTAATTATAAATCCATGAAAAGTGAGTCATAAATAAGTTCATTAAAAATGTTTTTATTTTTTAATTAATTAAAAGAAATGAATTACTCGAAGGCTTTTGACTTTTGTGGGTCTGATCTGCGATTGCGATCACATTATTAGCCATTATTTACAAAATTTATTTCAAAAATCAAAACTAATTTAAATACATTACAACTTTGAGTTATTGGTATTTAAAACTATTAAGCATTTAATATATTGTAAGAAAATGTCGAATATTTGTCTTTTAATTGTTTTTTAACTGAAATAATATAATTTTATTGTCAATAAACTGAATGACAAAAAATCGATTACATGTTTTGATTGTAAATATATTGCAGTGAAAATATATTTTGTTGAAATTTAATACTGAAATACGTTGTTTTCATTCATAAAATTTTATATCAGATAAAACATCTGCAATACAAACGTGAAGACAGTGTTTATATTTTTTTCAATGCTTTGAAGTGTTTATCTTTAATTTTGTCGATATTTTATCACTGAATTGATTCACATTTAAATCATTTTTACGATTCATTTGAATTTATTTTAATTGTGTTTGAATTTTAACGTTTAAACAATTTATTAAATTATTTGAATATATTATTAATAATTAATAAAATAATAATAAATTGATCAAGAAACAATTCTGTTGTTGAATTCCCTGTACTCACAGGAATTTAGTTGAAAACAATTGTCTTTTATTTTAATGTTTTTACTGAAGAATTTTAAGTTTAATTATCATATGTTTAAAGTTTAAACAGTGTTTTGAATAATTAATTAAAAGCTTCAGACAGAAAGCCATCGGAATGTGAAGTATGTCTTCAAATCGTTTTATCTGATAATCACTTTTTTAAATATAAAACCTGTTTCTTATCTGAGAATATTCTGATCTCTAGATGTGTGTTGAAAATCATGTAATTCTTGATTCATAACCAAAATATTATTCATTATATTTTGAAAAGAAAAGATAAGAAATTAAAGTCCTTTCCATTGAGTTCTCGACATTTCGATTAAACGGAACTCAAACTGATTTGTGTCTCAATATTCTTAAGATATGACTTAATTCTTAACTCTTGACTACTTCGGCATTAGATATGATTTTCATATAAATATGATATCAATTAATGATATCTTTCTAATTAGAAGTAAAACATTTCAAATACTTATTTTTTGGACAAACATTTCTTTTGAATTGTTTTTTATGAACAAAAAGTTTATAATAGTTTTAGAGAAAAAAAAACTTAATTTAATATTTGATTCAATTCATCGGTTTTCTAGTCTTCAATAATTGAGGAAAATATCCATAAAAGTAAGTCATCTCTAAAATCAAAACTTTTTGAACATTTTTTTCAATTCAATTGACTGTGGGCTCAGATATTCTGTATTCATGTGGTGTTCCAGTTTTTTAAACGAAAACATTTAAAATGTTTGATAACTTTCTATCAGATTTTAGTCTCTTTTAGGCTATATATTAATGATTGGGCAGGTATTCAAGTGTTGGCACTAATATATTCAGAAAATACAGTAATTGCACAGGTAGTATCTCCAGTATTAGTGTTAATCCATTTGCTGTCTCAGTCCCTCTCATTGACACAGTTATTGGTCTTGAGCTCGATTTTATTCTTTGCCCACAAAACTCAAACTTAATTTCATTTTATTAGTTGTAAATCAATATTAGATCGAAAAATTTGTAAGCATTGAGTGGCGACTGAGTGGTGACTGAGTGGTGATGTGGCAAATCTGCCAAAACTATCATTAAATGCAATTTAATTCAAAATTTCTCTAAGTTTTAGTATTTTATTTAAAATTTTAAAAATATTTTGCGATTTTAATTTCAGTTAAACATAATGTCAGACATCGAGAGTGTCCGTCAGGTGTTGTCTCAGCACAAACAGCAACATTTGCTTCAGTTCTGGGATCAGATCAGTGAAGAACAAAAGCAGTTGCTTTATAAAGACCTAAAAAATGTTAATTTTGCAAAAGTTTGTAAAGCATTTGAAGTGACCGTCAATTCTGAAAACGAACAAAACGAGAAAATCGACGATTTATTGGAACCGCTTTCACCTGATGTTCACCAAAGTATTACCAGAACTTCTAAAGACAGACTTCAATCTTATCGAGAAAACGGTTTGTCATTCAATTATTTTTTTATTATTAATATTTTATTTGCGCTCAAAAATCATATGCTATTGAAATGAATGTCAAATAATTAACATTTCATTAGTTGACATATTAATGCAATTCCTAACACTATTTTAACTTTCCTTACTTTAAATTTAAATTATACAAATTTATGCTAGATTATTATCAATTTAGTTTTTTCTCTTATTCTAATATTAATGCAAAATTATTCGTAAAAAATTATTCCAATTTAATGTTTAGTTATTATCAGTTGTTTAACAAATATTTGAATTTAATTATAAACTTTTTTTGATTGAAATATGAATTTATGAAAGTATTCGTTTGTTTTGAAATTGGATTAGTTTTTTAATAAGACCTCAAAATTGTTCAAACATTTCCCACAAGAAATATGAGTTTTTCAATCAAATTTCAAAATCAGATAACAGAGACGCCAAAAAAAGTTTTTAAAATTGCCTTGATATTATTGTTTACTATCATTAACAATGAATTGGAGATTATTGTTGGTATTATGAGAAACTAAACTCAAGAAGTCATTGATTTGTTTACCGTTTAATTAATTTATTTGAATTGTTTTTTATCATAAATCCAATGCTTGAAAACGATTTGAGTAAACAATTCAATAAAATATATCAATTGAAGGGTTTATTTAATTCTTGTGATTATCGTAAGAATTCTAATAAATTTGAAAATTATCTGTTGAGTGGAATGTAAATCATATGAATGTTAAGCACTGTTAGTCGTTGGCATTGACCACTAATTTTTATCTCAAGTGTTTTTACCTCAACCTTAAGACGAGGTTTAACTCTAAATCCTCTTAAAAACAAAAGATATGCAATCGATAGGAATTGAGATCAAGGAAATGATTTTTTATTTCACATATTTTTCGTTAAATTAAATCATTTATTGATTAATAAAAAATAAGTACTTATTTTAAATTCTTTAGGCTTACAGCTAATATCTGAAGGCCGAGTGGCAGCACTCTTATTAGCCGGCGGTCAGGGAACAAGACTTGGTGTCAATTACCCAAAAGGCATGTATGACGTGGGACTGTCTTCGCACAAAACTCTATATCAACTTCAGGGCGAAAGAATACTTAGACTCGAAAAGTTGGCCTTTGAATTGACCGGAAAGAAAGGTTCGATTCCGTGGTATATAATGACCAGTGAAGCCACTAAAGAGCCAACCATTGAGTTCTTCAGAAAAAATCAATACTTTGGTCTCACCCCTGAAAATGTGATTGTCTTCGAACAAAGTACTCTTCCATGTTTTCAAATGAACGGCAAAATAATCCTGGAGTCGCCCTATAAATTGGCCAGGGCTCCTGATGGCAATGGAGGGCTCTATAATGCACTCACAGATAAAGGCATTTTAGATGATATGCAGGGAAGAGGTATTCAACACATCCAAGTCTATTGTGTGGATAATATTCTGGTAAAAGTGGCGGACCCGACATTTATTGGGTACTGCATCTCAAAGGGTGCGGAGGCGGCCGCCAAAGTCGTACAAAAAGCATTCCCTACCGAAGCGGTCGGCATTATTTGTAAAGTCAAAGGAAAATACAAAGTGGTTGAGTACAGTGAGGTATCCCTACAAACAGCTCAGAAACGTAACTCCGATGGAAGACTCACTTTCAACGCCGGAAACATTTGTAACCATTATTTTACTCTAAATTTCCTCAAAAATAACGTTTCGTGAGTTTTATCTCTTCTTTAAAATAGAAAATATATTAATATTTAAATGTTTTCAATAATTTAGTGGTAAAGACCTGACTCATCACATCGCGAAGAAAAAGATTCCATTTATCGACACAAACGGACAGTTAGTAAAACCGGAAAAACCCAATGGAATAAAACTGGAAAAGTTTGTGTTCGATGTATTCGAGTTCACTGAGTATACAATCATTAAATCGATTAATTGATTGAATTATTTAAAACCATTTCTTAATATATTTTTAGTAAATTTGTTGTTTGGGAAGTATTACGAGAGGACGAGTTCTCTCCACTTAAGAACGGCGACGGATCAGATAAAGACAACCCGACGACAGCCCGTCTTTCTGTTTATAATTTACATCAAAGGTTTGTTCTAAACGCCGGCGGAAAGTTCGTCGACGAAAATGGAAAAGTGGTTCCTTTGATTGCCAGGTATTGTAATAAATTAAGAGTATAACCACACAAACAGTCCATTCATTTAAATTATTCCTTTAATTTTAATTTGCATTTCATTCAAAATTTTTCAATCGTTTCTAAATTTTGTATTTTCTTTATTTCAAATTTATATTTCGCATGAATTTTAAGTTTTGCTTTTTATTTTGGATGTCATTCCAGTCCTGTAAAAGTTGATTTCAATGGAAACAATGATAACAATAATAATAATAATAATAAGTAATTCTAATTTAATTCTGATTTTCTCCTATTCTTAACACTAATTCATTATTTTTATTAATTTAATTTTAAAGTCATAACGAAAGTCAAGTGATTTGCGAAATATCGCCTTTTTCACCACCAAAACACTGGAAATAAGCTCAGGTACAGAAGTGCCCGCAGCCAATAGGGTTAGACCCGAA
>JAQGBR010000563.1:0-12289 GCA_034698525.1 Achipteria nitens | reverse complement strand
GAATTAATTAAACGCAAAGATGTCATGAAATTCGAGAATTTTTTCCCACAATTTATAGAAAATTTAATGTTTTTTTAGTCACTAATATTTATGCAATCAGTGAACTCAAGACTTGAAATTCAAACACTAAATGACAAACCAGTCATTAATAGGCAGACATTCAATTCAAATGAAAGGATATATGAAATGAATTATAATTAGAAATCAGTTCTAAATTAAAATAAATTTTCCTAATATTCAAAAGAAATCAAATAAAATATCAATCGTTTGAATAAATTATTCCAAAGTGTTATTAAAATCCTTTTTAGTTTAGATAATAATCGAGAAAAAAAGAATTCAATAAACATTTTATTGAAATTTAAAATAAAAAAAGAAGTAAACGAAACGACAAACCGGTCGAGTGGTCAGAATCTGCGTGACTGTTGTATATATCCCTGATTTCACTCATAAGTGATGTGAAGCACCAGAAGGTATCCGCTTCTGAATGATCTGAAACCAATTTAATGGCAATTAATTAATTAATTTCTTAATCGAATACTTAATTTATAATTATATTTGGACACACATACCGCTCCATCCGTTGTGATTGTCATTTGCAAAGACATAATAAATGGGACCAATGATCTCATTCATGCCCTGTACATATCCCTGACCCGGATTCAATTTGGCGTAAATAAACAAAACTCTTGCAACGATTTGCCTGTTTTTAGACATTATTTTTGAATTATTTAAAGAATTAATGATTAAAATAAATATTTATTAAAATTAAAATCCAATAAATCATTGAATTCAATGATCTTTAAATAAATAAAATCAAATCCAATACCAATGAAATTCTTCTCCGTTTGGGTTTTTAGGAGATTCAAAGTCATCGTCGGTGTCATCGAATTTATTAGACTTCTTGTGATTATCCCTGACTTCTGTGGCACCAAAACGATTCCGAATAACGTCAATACTGTAGGCTTTGCTGGCGGTTCGGCCTTCAATCCAATATTAATTGTCTATTAAATGACAAATCATTGTTTTCTAATTAATTAAAGTCAATACCGATTACATCACAAGTCGTCGATTCGGTGCTGAATGTCTTAGCGATTCTTTGCTGGAAGAATGATATGTCGGGATAGAGTCGGCGGACATCTTTGTATATCTGAGATAACACTTCATTGTCACGAAAAACACTCTTCCAGTGACTGTTTGGCGCTGTATTTAATGGCTTAACAAATATAAGAAACAAATTAAATATTAATTTATATAAAATGTTTAAAACAAAAGAAAAAGTTTAACGAATGAAGTACTGATTAAAAAAGTACATGGTCATCCGGTGATTGGGCGCTATTTTCATCGCCTATTATTAATTCTGAGACAAATTGTTGATAGAGTTTGCGTTTCTCTTCCAAATGACTCTTCCATTGGCTCCGATCTGATGGCAAATAACCCAAAAGTATCTGAAAATTATTGACAAAAATAATTAGATATTAATTATAGTAATGATTGTAATGATTGTAACGATTGGCACGAGTTTTACATTACATGCGTTTCATATAAAATCAAATTTAATATAAATATTTTTATCTGTTATTTGAGTGAATCAACAAATTTGACAAATATTTACAAACGATTTAAACTTATGCTTACTTTCCAGACCAATGATCGGATCTGTTTCTGGTCGTCAGGACAGCCAACTTCGAAGCAGAGCCGACGCAAACTAATTGTGTCTATTATATGGTTATTATCTTTAATGTCATTACTGTTCAACAATTCGTTGAATTTTAATAATCTGTTAATATTTTTCAAATAAAATCTCCGATTAATTCATTCATTGATATAACTATTAATCAGTTATTCAGTCGGAAAGTGATTCACAATATTTCTAAGAATAATAAGTAATAAAAAGTGATTTATAAATAAGTGTTTTGATTGATAGCCAAAGAAGAGTTCAAAAGTTTATCACATTTTTTGATCTAAAAGTGATATCAAAATAAAAGTTAGGGTTTGTTAACAACAAAATAATTCAAAGGAAATCCATAATTGTATCAAAAATTGTATTATTGGCGACAAATTTCTGACTAAATTTGGATTAAAAATATATTAATTAAATTATTAATAATAAAACCTAAAGTAAACAAAAGGAGAGTAATTCTGGCGATAAACCAGTGGTGAGTTTCTATGGACACAAATCAATAGCACTTAAACTCTGGATTTATTGCTATCATAAGAGAAATATAAAATTACTTTTAGAGGAATTACTTTACTGTCAAACGAATCAAATTAAAGTTATCTAAAAGTTGTGTTTAAAAGTTATTTAAAATTAAAATTAGAGCTCAAAAGAAAAGTGTAATCAAAAAAATGTTTAAAACACACCTCTGTTTATAAAGACTCGAAGCCATACTTTGCATCACTCGTTATATTATTGAAGGCTTTTCCTATTGAAAACTCAAACCAAAAGTTGTATAAACTTTTCTCTCAATGCAAAAACCAATGGTTTGGTTCTTATCTATCAATACATTTGGAGTTTGCGTTCAAATGTTTTTCTGTAAAAAGGCTTTATTTTGTGTTCACATCTTTTAGCAGACATTCTTCAGTGAAACTAATGTCACAAATATTTTGATTACTAAACACTTTATTTTTTTACACTTATATCAAATGTATATTTAATTTCAGTTCAAATGTTTAGTTTTAGACATTTATTATATTATTTCAGCCTTTTTTCCAAATAATTGATAAACTTTTTTTGATAACACTTTTATGAATCAATATTTTCAAACCTTCAGAACCAGATTTACGCTATTTTTTGAATGAAAATTTTAATTTAGATTATAATTTGATAACATATTTAAAATTTATTAATTTATATGTTATTGAAGATTATCTATCGTTATGTCACTCGAAGATCCTTTTTTTGTTGTCAGAGAGTATGTATTGATTGGGATTTAGATTTTAGTTTAGTTTTAATTATTTTTATTTTATTATTCAAATTAATAGCGAAGTATTGAATGCATTAACAAAATGTCGCAATTATTTTGAACGTTGGACTGACTTCGAGGACGACCCCAACACTGGCACTAAAGAAGAGTTAGACTGGACTACAACTGAATTGAGGAACGGATTAAGAAGTATTGAATGGGATTTAGAAGATTTAGAGGAAACGATTGGAATCGTTGAGAATAACCCAAAAAAGTTTAAATTAGACGAAACTGAGATTAATATTAGAAGAAAATTCATTCAACAAACGAAAGAAGAGGTGAAGTTTATGAGAGAAAAACTATTTGAAAGTAAAAACAAAGACAAAAGAATGCCTTTCCGTCAGAGCACGTCATCTCTTTCAGGCAATTCTGCCAAATATACCCGTTTAGAGAACTCATATGACATGAGTCCCAACCGAATCAATGGTTCAGAGGTTGGCATTACTGTTGATGAAAGTCATCAGTTAAGACAACAGCAGCAGAAAATACTTCAGTCACAGGACGAGACACTCGACAAACTCAGAAGTAGTGTCGGAAACCTTAAGTCAATTAGTCGTCAGATCGGCACAGAAGTGGACGAACACGCGGTGTATGTCTTAATTAACTCAATTAAACTCAAATATTTAAAAATAAATTCTCAATCAATGCATAGAATGCTCGATGAGTTGGGAAATGAAATAGAAATTACTGACTCCAGAATAGACAACACTTTGAAAAAAGTGGCCCGAGTTCTACACCTTTCCAACGGTAAGATAATTATTGAAACTTAAGGCCAGTCATCACTAATTTATATAAATTGTTTGTCAACAGATCGGCGCCAATATATGGCAATCGGAGTATTAATTTTATTAATTATTATTATATTTTTAGTGGCGTTCGTATGAATTGCTTTTAATATTTAAAATGTTTTGCATTTAAAATCAAATCAAAACCTCTTATTCTTATTTCATACAACTGTTAATTCCTAAACAAAATACTTTTATACCATTCAAGAGATATATTTACAGATAATTTACTCTATGGTTAAGGCTATCAAAGTTTTATTCGAAGACTTCCCTATTATTATACAATTTTGTCTGAAATTCATTCCAATTTTTAGATTATTTTAAATTTCAATTAAATTTACAATTTATTGATAACTAAATTAACAAATTTTATACAAAAATTTTAATAAACCGGAAGTTTATTAAACTTCTAATGACTTAGAGTTAGATTTTGTGTTTTAAATGTTTTTAAAAAATTCAATGAAAAAACAATTTAAATAAAAAATCAAATATTATATTAAAAATTTAACCTAAATTTAAAATCCATAAAATCCATTGAATAAATCCTACGATTGATGACCAGAGACCTGACTTATTATCAATAAGTTTAAGGAGTTCTTTGTCGTCATTAATAAACTGATCGATTATTTCTGATTTAAGTTTTTCGGACCAGAATTTGGGTTTTCCTTCGTCTAAATGAAGTAAACACACGGAATGCATCTGTTTTTCCAAATAAATCAAAAACACATTTGATTTTTAGACATTCAAAACAAATAATCAATTAATTGATAAAAACTTACAAAAAGTTTAAAACTAAAAACTGTGGAGTATTTATCGTGAGATAAAATAATTATTTTCTTCGATGTTTTGAGCGGTATTTCCACTTCTTTAGTGAATGCCTTAACATTTTGGGCTCTCCTCTGATCGCAAACTCCATCCAAAAGTTGCCTAAAATTTTGATAGAGTTTGTCATATGATTTATAGACTTCAAAGTCTGACAACAAATCGGAATAATCTCTAATAGATTTTGAATATTCAAGTTTTAGTCGAGACTCTAAATCTGTATTATTCACTGGTAATGGTATGAATTGAATGCCTGTCCTCTCTTTAAACTCATCCAACAAACGGGTCGATTCTTTTTCTATAAATTGTTCAGCGATTTGTTCATTAGTTTTCTCTAATTCAACGATTTTCTCGTTTAACTTCACTTTAAGGACCGCTAGTTTTGATTCATAAACACTTTCGACAGTAAATCTCTGGCACTCAGTGTTGAATAAGTCGAGTGCCTGACTGTTGCCATCTTCCAGAATACGTTTAAGAATCACTGGTTTTCGGGGTTTAGTTCGACTATAATTAGAGTCAGTGACAGTTTGAAACTTTTCAATAGATATCTCAATATTTTTATCGAAAAACATTTCAATCGCTCTGTTATTATCCAATTGAATACTTGAGACTTGATTTTTGATAGATTTGGTTAACGTTTCCAAATAGGTCTCAATGTTTGAGTTGTCGATCAAATCACTCAATTGGTTAATATATTCTGTTTTCATATTTTTTAGAATTTCTTTTGCTTTGGCTAACAATTGTGATGTAAGGACTGGTAGTTCTATAGTTTTAATCAATTGTTCTGATCTGATCTCCAACTCATGTAATGTTTGGGAACACTTCAGTTTGATTTTCTTTTCATTTATATCTCTATTGCGTTCGAACTGAATATTTATGCTGTTCTTCAACGAAATCAAACCCTTACTGAGGGGTTCCTCTAATCCGTGCAATAATTGAGTCAACAATTGTATAGTTCTGGAGAGGGACTGATTGTGCCATTCGTCAAATCTGTTTAAATTGATTGCATTATTGTTGTACTGATCGACAATCAGGACATTAATGTCTGCCTCATAAAACTTAAGACAGTCCTCAACAGCCGTCTGTTGTAATCGAGTGACGAACGCATCCCAACGATTGGGCACATCTGCCAGAGAGCCGTCGTTTGCAGCGATGACCAGAATTTCCAAAAGTGCTGCCAATTCTACTCCACTGATAGGTTTGTTGTTCTTCTCTTTAGGAACTATTTGTTTCTTCAGTTTTCGGATCAATTCCTGTCTCTCAAAGATATATTCTTCGGTCAGATCTGTGTCTTTAGCCAATGAAAGATCATTTAAAAGATGTTTTTTGACGGCCGGAAGGAATAGTGTGTGACAATCGATTGACTTAAATATATCTTTTAAACTGATTTCATACAAATCATTCTCTCGAGTGTGGGATTCCATCAAACGGTGTAACCATTCTTTAGGCGATTCATCAACAGTTGTCTGAACAAAATCCTGAACCACCCAAACAAGTGGTGGAAAACTCAACAAATCTGTATTGAAATCATTGGTCCACTTCTTGCGTGACATTTGAGAACGTAATGCAAACAATTGTGTTCTTCGCGCCAATAGTTCCAAATAATCGATGTCTGACTGATCTATAATTTTAACCGAATTATACAATAGTTGTGAAGAAAGGAGTGTCGAAACGGCGAATATCTTCGCGTCATAATTCTCGGACACATTGTTTGCAGCGAATCCTTCGGTGTCTAAAAATATTACCCAAACTTTAAGACCAGAATCGAGTGTGTATTGAGTCGGCTTTACATCAAAAGTAATCATTATTTACGGCTATTAAGTGCTGAAATCAATGAATACCTTTCCCCACATCCAGATTCCCATTGTTTTTGGCCGAACGTCGGGTCCGACACCAAAACCACTGGATTTTCCCATCAATTGATTCATCAGAAAAGACTTTCCGGAATGAAATTTGCCGACGACTGCAACGGTGGCCACCGGTCCGACCAATCGGCTTAACAGCTATTCAACAAAATATTCAGATTTACTATCGATTTAGAGAGAAATCAATGATTAAAAACCTTAACATTTTGCTCAACGATTACAAGTCTTTTGTGCTGTTCGTCGGGTCGGACCAATTGAATCGGTTGTTCCGGAAATAACGATTCGATACCTTTTCCTTTTGTATCAGAAATTACAGGCGTTTCGTCAAAATCATTGATCTTTGAATGAAGACAACCGATTAACACAATTATAACCACAATTGAAAAGTGACTCAATTTTAACATAATTTTCAAATAAAATGTTTTATTTTTGAACACAAATTGAGTCAAAACTTAAAGTAATTCGTGTTTTCAACGAAACCGCTTTTCTTTACTTTTTTTGGGTTCACTCATAGATTACGTTATTATTTAAAATTTGTTTTGACTTTTAAATTGTGTTTACTATCATTTAATGTCATTTTAATATTTAAATTAATTGCAATCATTTTAATCCAATTAAACATCTTATTTATATGACTGCAGAGTATTGGCCTTATTCTGAGTTATTACCAAATGATATGTTTTGATGAAATATAGGTAAAGAAAAGGAGGAGTAGTTATCTGAGTTGCTTTGGAGATCAACCATCAGTTTATGGCAATAATGCAGTCTTTGGATCACTAAATAACTTAAACCATCGATTATTTTAATGGCATTTAATGACATTATTTTAAAGTTTTCATTGATTTTAAATTTTTGGGTTATTTTTTGTTAACATTCAATGATTTTTTACGTCAATTATTTTTATTGTATTTAAATTATTGTTTAATAAAACAAAATTAAGGATCAATTAATGGATAGATTGGTTGAGTTAAAAGTGAAAAATTTGTCCGATTTATTGGCCATTCTTTTCCTATTGACTGCAGTCATCTCAACATTTATTTTTGAAGTTCAAAGTAATACTCTTTTGAATGATTTGATTAAATAATGATTTATTTATTGATTAATTATTTGACGATTTAAGTGGTTTTACCACACATTCATACGATTGATGTGACGGTTCAGTACTTTCATATAAGTGCCGGTATTTTCATAACATTCAATATAATGACGAACTTGTTTTGGTTGATCACAACTGACAACACAACAGTCGGCCTTCTCTTGCCGTCCATTCTTAAGCCGAATTGGCGATTCTGTCCCTCCTGTGAAGCTAACTCTCCTCCCCGTTCCTATCACTGTCATATCTGTGACAGATGTGTACTCAAGAGAGACCATCACTGCGTCTTTAGTGGTATTACTCTTTAGATTTGATTGAAGTAGTATTTGATTAATAGAAGAATTTAATCAATTTATAGGCTGTTGTATCGGTTATAAGAACTTTAGGTATAGTTTCCAATAAATTAATCCTTTTTACAAAACTTGGTCTCACATTCCAATAGATATTATTACGGATTATTGATATACATATCGATCGGTGGGTTTTACGCCACTATTTTAAATCAATTCTTCATATGGCAAGCATTGGGCGGATTTAATTGGTTGACAGCACTCAATCATTTGTTGCCGTTTCCATTCTGGCTGTTCGGGAGAATACCTTTCAAAGTAATGATTTGGACATTCATATCAATTATCGATTTGTGCGGATTTTTCTTCGCAACGGGTCTTCTCTATTATCACGGAATGCTTCTCATCAATAATCAGACCACTTATGAGAAAAACAAATACATAACTCAATACAGTTTAGGCGACTGGAAGTCTAATGTTGTCGAGAGTTTAGGACCCAATTGGTTGGCAGCGGTCTTATTGTCGCCACTAATCAGTTCTCCGTTACCTCGAAATGGAATCGATTTTCCAACGATTAAAGAAAAATCATTGAATTCTAATAAATCGAAATAAATTCATAATTAATTTATTAAATGATTACAGATATTAACCAATAATTTATAATTCATTGGTTAAGATAAGCAAAAAAAAAGACATCAAATGTTATAACTTTAAAGGAAAACATGGGATATATTTCACCGCTATTTCCAAAGTTTCCGCAAAATATATAGAAAAATGAGGACCGACTGCACAGAACACTGATTTTGGATTTTCGGCACAAAAACACATTAAATATAATTTCGATTCCAATACTTGTTTTGCAAAATTTTCTAATCTTTTTTATATTAACTCAAAATAACACTTAAATTTGAACTAAAAATAAAATATAAACTAAAAAAATAAAATGTTTTAAATGTTTAGAAAATGAATATTTAAAAAATGATTAATTTTTTGGGAAAAAAGTGTGAAAAATACAAAATGAGTTCAAATACCAGTTTATAATGTCTTCGGAAAATGAATTCATTAATAAAAGAGTAAATAATCTCAAAAAAAAAACTAAAAGTTCAGATCAAACATCACTGCATTGCAGTTCTCAGATAAGTCCCTTATTTGCGTCCCCGCCCACGATTACGACCGCGACCACCGCCTCCTCGACCACGACCCTGATTGCCACCTCTTCCTCTTTGGTAGCCACGACCTCTATTCTGATTATATCCTGCATTGGAGTAATTCTCGGAGGGCTGAGTGGGTTGAATGGGTTGAGAGGGTGGTGTTGGTTGTGTTGGCTGTGAGTCGAGGGTAGGGGTTGTGTCTGATGTAACGGTTGGGGGATTGGATTCAGAGGTTTTATCTGCTGTTACTTCGGTCAAGGGTTGGTCAGCACTTATTGTCTTCTCTTCAGTTTTTATTTCTAACAATTAATGCAAAACACTTACAAATAATGTTTAATCAAAATAAAAGAAAATTTATTTAAAAAAAAATATCGAATAAAATCAAAGGAAACGGAAAAAATCGTAATTAAAATTCAAAAACATTTCTTTGTTCTAACCTTCCGTTTGTTTTTCGGTCGACTCTTTTTCTGGTTCTTCACTCGATTTTTCAGTCACTTCTTTATTATTATTTTCTGAATTATTTGGTTCCGATTTATTGTCATTTACTTGAGTTTTATCTCCATTTTCGACCTGTGATTGACTCGTATTTTCAGTTTTATTTTCTGTCGAATTGTCGACCACTTTATTCTGATCTTCATTAACATTACTTTGATTGTCGACACCTTTTTTATCTGTTTCTTCTTTTTTGAGACGTTCCTCTTCTGCGGCATTGAATTTATTTAAATGTTCGTCAGTGTGGCAGTGCTCGAATCGGGCGCTTTTATCCTTTAGGAAAACATTGCATACCTCTGAGGAAAGACATAAATTTAAGCGGAAATTAGTTTTCAATCAGTCATATAATAATTGAATTAATTATTTTGAGATAACTTACGACAAACGTATCCAAAGACTGCCAACAAATACTTTTCTTGGATTAAATCAATGTCCAGATTCTTTGTTTTGTCGTCATCTGGTTTTGAAGCACTCGTTTCGATCGGATATTCCTTTAAATCAAAATCTATTAATTAAAATATCGAAAACAGATATTTATGAGAAAAAGCAAACCTTTTTTTCTAGAGATTCGGCAGCTTTTTGGGCCAAATCGTGTTGTTGTCTCTGATATGAATCAAATAAAACAAATTATTGATTAAATTAATAAAATAAATCTTAAATAAAACTAATCTAAAGTGAGTTCAAACGAATCAAATCTGTAAGAAATATGAAAAATTTCAACGAAATCGCGAGCTTTTAGTTATTTTTCAATTAAATTATTTTTTAAAAGCAATTAAAACATCAATTTTCGGGTTTAAAATATAAATCAAATGAAAAATAATTTGAATGAATTGAATAATACAAGACTTGTCTTCTATTGAATTTAATATTTAGTTCTTGTAATTCACGGCACAAATTATAATAAAATATAATCGAATCGTATCTTCCATTTAATAATAAGATTTCAAATTAATTGAAATCATTTATTCAATCGAATATTCAGTCAGTATTTGAGTTGTTTTTATCGTTTCACTCATTTTTAATCAACAATTCATCTCAAAATATGAGAGAATTTTGAAAACAATCGTTTGTTTTTCACTATTAATATCAGAATCTCAAATGTTTGTCACATGTGATGATCGCACAGCCCTTCAATGATGTTATCAAACTATTCAAGAGTTTGATTCGTATTTAAAGCAATAAATACGAGAATTTTAATGATTGCATGAATTGGTTTGCAAATGAAGGCAATGGAAGGGCTGGCAGTTAATGCATTGCTGAGTCCAAGTGTCGGTATCGACAGTTCTTATTCTATTTGGGAATTCCTTTCTGGAAAATAAGTGATACACATATTATCATCAATTAGTTCTTTGCAATTAAGATATTTTATAAAATTAAATATCAATTTATATAAAAAATTTCAAAAAGAAATCTTAATTTTCATTCAATTTATACAAAAATATCAGAATTAATGTGCGAAACGAAAATCAATTTTTATATATATTTAGGAAATATAATTAATTTAATAAATTTGAAATCGGAATACGTACCCAACTGACCCATTGTATCATAGATCTGGATATGCCGTCCAATTGATTGAAAGCTTCAATACTGTATATAAATAGATATTTAATATACATTTTGGTCCAAATATTGTCAACAGTTTTGATAATTCAGTTCCATTTCCACACATTTTTGTTAATCTCATATATCTTGTAATCGATTGTTCGCTCAATTTTCTATCGATTTATAGATTTCTATCAATTATTAAGACATTTGTAGTCATTTCAATCAATGCTTGGAATAAAGTTGTTATCATTTGATATAATTTTCGTTTTTCTTTAAATCAATTAATAATATCTTCAGAACATATAAATCGACAAAACGTTCGTTAAATATATCATAAATTATGATATCTTTTAGTTTAAATTACTTTAAATATTAATTGGTTTTTGGTTTGCAGACAATTTGAAAAAAGTTTTTTTTAAAAAAAGATTATCTAAAGCTTTAAATATTGACTCAGAATAATGACTCGAAGATTACCTGATATTTAAGATAATAATTAAATAACAAAAATATGGACCAAATTTTGATCGATTTTTGTTCATTTCGTTGACTCTTAATTGGATTAAGATTTTTAGGTTTCGAGTCATTTGTTTTCAAAATATTTGCAAAAATAGTATAAAAATTGTTTAAATTAATAATTAAATCGCAAATAAGAGCGCAAATGAAACAAATTTAAAGACAATTTAAGACATACTCTCTCTAATTGGGAGTCATTTTGTTTGCTTCGATTCAATTCGCGGTTATTATTATTATTTCTGTTATTATTTCTATTATTATTGAAATTACGATTTTGTTTGTTCTGATTGTTATGTCTCCAATTGCCGCCTCCTTGTCCTCCACGACCACCGCCTCCCTGTTTGTTAAACCTTTTGTTTGGCGGTCCATCCCATCCCTGATTACCTCTTTTGCCGGTCGGACCAGACATTGGCTGATATTTAGATATTAATTATATAAAAATGTCGACAAAAGTATTAGTTAATGACTAACGGGTCTCATATTGAAATTGGGTCGTCTCTGTTGCGGTTGCATTGGGGGTATGGGAGGCGCGGGTGCCCCCCAACCACCGGCTGTCGACCTCATTTGTGGCGCCACATTCCACGGAGCAGTTGTCTGACCGTAAGCGGGACCTCCATATTGAGGAGGTGGTGGCGGAGCACTATTTGGACCATACATAGGAGGCGCTCCCGAAGCCCATGGACTCGATTGACCCCCGAATCGATTCATTTTGTCTAAAGTTTTTAATTCAAATGAAATAAAATTGTTATACAAATGACAACATTTTTGGG
>JAQGBR010000562.1:0-12292 GCA_034698525.1 Achipteria nitens | reverse complement strand
GTGGTCGCAGTGGTCGCAGTGGTCGCAGTGGTCGCAGTGGTCGCAGTGGTCGCAGTGGTCGCAGTGGTCGCAGTGGTCGCATTAAATAAAACCTTAAATTACTGCTTAGAATAATAATTTTTTTAACAAATGGATTTTTTAAACAATGGATTTAAATTTTAAATCCAAACCAATGAAACGCAAATAAAATCATATCATTCATATGAACATTAAGTATGAAAATATTTGAAACCATAACATTTGTTTTGATAAGATTTTTGTTAACATTTTTGTCTTAAAATATCGACTAAACAATCAAATAAAATCTCAGTCAAATATATTTAATAAATTAAAAAGTGGTGACAAACAAAAAATTTCTAATTTTTTGATAAATTTGATATAAATTTTGTTTGAATAAACTATTCCTTAATTTTCGTTCTTATGAACAATGCTTCTTATGAACTTAATCATTGGTCCCAGGTCAGTTCATAACATCCATCATGAACTGTACATGAAACTTATTATCAAATTTGTTGGCCAACTATTGCCCCTAATTTTTAAAAAAAAATTAATTTTCAATTAAATAAAAATCAAAAACAATTGAATCAAATAATAATGTCTGAATTGACCGTCGCTTCCATATCATTGTATGAGGTATGGCTTCAATTATCTCAATTAAATGCAATCTATATATAACTAATTTTCCTTGATTTGTTTCATTAAAAGGCCGGTGGTATTAAAGCCTGGGCTAAAGTTCTAATTAATGCAGCAGCTGCCCGCGGCCCAGTTATTAGGTTTTTAAAATATTTGAATATCCCTGGTGACAAGAAAGGTAGGCAATTGTCAAGATAAATCAATTAATTGAAATTTAATTATTTTCCAATATTTATTAAATATTTAAAGAATTTTATTGAATTTACTCATAAATGGTTGAATTGAATAAAATTTTTTAGGGCTCAGAGTCAGCAATTGTTCAGCACTTCATCCAAGTTCTCAGTCTTATAATTTATTACTCTATCGGTTCCCAACACTTTCAGAAGTTTTGCTTTTTTGTTGAAGAGGTCATACCTATAACTAAGTCTCGACATGTAGAATCTATGAAATTTTCAACTCTATGAATTGGGAATTTAAATAGTGGATCAGCTAATTATTTTGTATTTCTAACACAAAAATGTTGATTTTCACTTCCTTATTTCTTAATTGATTTTTTCGATATCAGCCAACTTAATAAAGTTTTAGATTAGAGGATATTAATATAAATATTTTGTGATTAAATTACAGATTTTAAAAAAGCAAATAATATACAAAAAAATATTGATTTAAATTATCTAAATAGGAAGAAAGCTTACTGTGCAGAGAGAAAATTGAACAAAAAATATCTAGATATATTCTTTAATATGCGTAAAAACCATATAATTGTTAAGAAGTTGCGTATGGCAATTCTAAACTAGTTTAAATTTGATTATGGTTTAACATAAATTGTAGTATTTTGAAGCTTTCAAAGCTTATAAAAACGTGAATTTAGTTATAAAATCTTATCAAAAGTTAATTTTGAACATTAATATTAAGACTGTAAAATCAATATCAATATATTTGAGCAAGTCAATATCATTTTTATTTCAATTGAAAGAAAATAAACTATTATTGATAATTATAGAAACAAATTAGGTCTTATATGAAATAATAGATATGGACTTTAAATTATTAAATAACAATACTTTTAAAGTATTATTTGCATATTAATTTAAATTAACTTTAATTATTTTACTTTATTCTACCTTATGTCAAATTATTTAAAGTAAAATTTTTATAAGATTAGACTAATTTTTTTAATTAAAAATTACAATTAGCCCTTTGCCATTAATGAGCATGAACAAGGACTCTCCCATAATCAAGTCAAAAAATCCATGGAGTGAAACATTTTTAAATCTTTAATACTGTTTTGCTATGAGTTTGCTACGAAGTTCAGTGCCTGTTAATAAATGAAAAATTATTTGACAAAAAGAATTTAAATAAAAATTTCACTGTTCATATTTTTGTAGGCTATTATAATGACAGGCAAGAGAACCTCCCTATGTGCAACACAAAACACAACATTATCAACCTTTAACAAAACAACCAAGATCACTTTTGCCAAAACCATAAAATCAGCTAAAATCTTTTGCAATTCTACAGCTTGAGTTCTGGTTTGAGTTTGAGTCGTTCTTTTAAAATGTAAACTCCAGGCAAAAAATGAAGAAACCAATCCAATTATTTAACTAAAATCTATTTTATAAAAGAAAATTGATGTCTGAAATGAAATAAGTGAAATTGTTAGTTCTGAGATCAGATCAAAATTCTTGCTTTAATAATTCAAATCATTCTTAATAATTAAATTAATATGTTCAAATATTATCTATTAAGTTAAAATAAAAATAAATTAATTATTATAAATAAAATTTATTATAATAAATAATTAAATAAAAAACAAATAGTTAACAAAGAAACTAAATTATTATCAATTTATATTTTTATTTTCATGAATTTTCAATTACAGAAATATTGCTTGGGATATTGATCTTTGATTTTCCTTTAATATATTGAATTTTAATTTGTGTAAAAAACTTTGATACTTTTTGTTCAATTTTTATAATTTGAAGCGGGAACAATTTTTGTATTTTTTCTTGAATATCTTGACAGAGTGACAAGATTGAATACCCCAACCACATTCCTAGTAATCCACTAAAAAAACATATAAATTCAGAAAAAGACATTTCAGGAGTATATCTAACTGTCATATCATATAATTTGCTGTTTTTTATGAAAATATTTCTATACTCTTGAAATTTGTCTAATTTTTCTGAGGATGGTATAATATCAGAAATAATTTTGAACTTGCAATCATAAGGACATATATCCTCACAATCATCTAAAATATAATTTTCTATATCATAACATTTATTATTACGACTTAGATTCAATAATTTATTATAATTTAACCATTTTTTCCTAACCAAATAAGAGTTAGTTGGAAAACCATCAATATTACATTTTTTAAAAAAGCAATCATATATACAATCTGATCTCATATTGTAGTTTCCAAATTTGTAATCAATATCATATCTGTAACATCCAGGGTTATAATTACCCTCCATAAGTTCCGTATTAGTTTGTTGAAAGCTTAATTGAGTAATTTGTTTATCTGGCAATAAATAAAAGTTGTCATCATTAAATAGTGGGAGACTATTAGGTGAATGCAATGATAGCGACACATTATCAGTGGAATGTTTTGAGATTACATTCTCGAATATAATATTAATTGAATCCAACTTAATTTCAACGTTTCTCCAATCTTTGTTTAAAAAACTAAAAAATGTAAAACATTTCGATACTATTACGGATTTTGTTTCACTTTGTATTCTCCATCTAATGTTCACACTTTCGATAGGTCTGTACACTTTGTCAGAAAAATAAAAGCCCATATCAATTACTTTATTTTCATTATTTTCACGAATAGTTCCTTTTATGTTAATTAGTCCATTAATCATATTGGGTTTAATCGTTAAGTTATTCATTATTTGATTTATTGTAATTTTTGTAAAATCAATTTTATTATTCATATTTCTAGACCATTTTTTGAAAACATCTGATTGAGTGTTGCTAGAAGTCTTATTTATTTCGTTTTCAAATTGATTAATAAGTTGGTTGTAATTTTTATCAAGATGTCTAAATGAATCCACAATGAAAGGATTTTCATAGCATAAAGTAATAGCGGGTAAATTTTCATATTGTCGTCTTGTCAAGCTTATTCCAACAATCGTTTTTCCACTTGAATATTTTTTAAATGTTATCATAGTATGGGCAATTAATCCGATAAAACATACTAATATAAAAATATTCTTCATACAAACTTTTCTAATAAAATATTTCAATATTGATTCAATAATTTTCATCATAAGAAATTTTGAAAATAAACTTATTTGAATAGATTAAATTTAAAATATTATTCTTATTAAATAAAAGTATTGTTTTATATAGTTTATAAAATGGCACTTATTTTGAGTGAATTCTAAACAAAATGGTAAACAACTTTATTGTAGTCTTAAATAGTTGACAAACAACTGACATTCTCACAGGGATAATTATTTCTTTCAATAATTAGTTGTTATAATTAATGTCTTTACTACTAAGTCACGAGGAATGAATATACAAGTATTTTAAAGACAAAAATACAATCAATATTTCAATCAAATTAAAACATCGATAAATAGTCATATTTTATTGATTTAACAAAGTAATCATGATGAAATCACCAAAAGGAAAAGTCGACGAAATGTTTGCTTTTATTGAACTAGATTTTTTGGTGTGAGTTAAGTCATTCAACCTAATTCAACATTATCTGGATTAAATTGAT
Source organism: Achipteria nitens (assembly GCA_034698525.1). Classification (NCBI taxonomy): domain Eukaryota; kingdom Metazoa; phylum Arthropoda; class Arachnida; order Sarcoptiformes; family Achipteriidae; genus Achipteria; species Achipteria nitens. The sequence continues at coordinate 7,920 of JAQGBR010000562.1, read as the reverse complement.
CATTTGAAAGATGTTCTGTTGTTAAAGACAAGCTGATTTTTATAAATTTTATATAAATAAATAACTATGAATTTTATTGAATAAAACAAGTTTAGTGGTGTCTCTAATAGCAGAAAGACTCCAAAAATTATTAAATTAAAACTAAATTAAAACAATTTTTCAAAACTGAAACCAAAATTGAATGAAAACCAATCAATTGATCGTCTGTTCTATTTTTTGTATATAAAATCGCCTGACAACTATCCCATAACTCCTTTATATCTGACCCATACACCCAAAAATCATTTCCTCAAACTCTTTTCATATCTATGATTCTTAAGATATACCTTGTCGAATTCAATCATCTAAATATTTAAGGATATTAAGGTTATTAATCGTTAATTTGAAACATTAATATAATTCACCAAATTTAAGTAATTAAAGTTATACATATAGATATAAGATAAACAAATACAATCAATTAATTGCTTTTATTTATTTTATGAGCATCAAGAAGAGCTTTCAAAAGATTATATTCGTCCTGACGCTTAGGTATATCAATGTTTAAAAGTCTTGATGATTCTTTTCTCCCAAAATTTATTAACCTTTTACCAAGGCATTCCACAGGCTTTCCAGTTTCTTCATTATACTTTATACAAACACCTTGTGTTGAATCGCAACAATTTCCAATTTCACAGATTATGAAACATGGTTTTACTTGTGATTTAATTAAATTTAAATCCAGGATTATTAAACCAATGATAAAAATTAAGGAATGTTTCATCTAAGATTTAAAAATCATTAAAAAATTTAAAAATTTAATAAGTTACCTTCAACATATACTTTAAACACCAGTCAATTAATAAATGAAATATTATTTTAATTATCATATAAATACCTAAAGGAAGTTCCAGATGTTTACTTGTATTATGATATCATTTCTGATATTTAAATCAACTTATAAAAGCCAATCAAATGTTAGAAAATTGATTCAAAATTTAAAATCAAATAGTAATTTAATCTAAAGTAGATAATTAAAAAACTATAGATATTGATTCTCACTGTTCTAACCTATTACGTTTTAACTGATTTCTACTCAATAGAAATAAATTATAATTTTTTAGTGCCGACTGTCGCGCGAACTCTAATCCATATCCATCCTAGCTCCAGTAGTAACATCAAACTAAATGTTATAAATAAATAAAAACCTAAATTATATATAAATGAGTCAAATTTTGATGAGACATTCATTTTGATTTAAACCAAAGTAACATATACAAATATTTTGCTGATCTTTTCATACGGATTAAAGAAATTAAAAATAACCAGAGAGTCTAAAATGACTGAAAACAAACAAAAAAGATTAAGATAAAGAAAGTGAGTAGAGATGAAAGTTTGAATAAAAGTCACGATTTTTGAAACACACGCTTTTGATTTAAATTTCCAAAATATATTCTAAACAATTGATTTAAAGCAGTCTTCAGAAGTGATCTCAAAATTATTGTTTTTAAACAAAAGTTTCAGTATTTTAAGTATTTTTTTTATAATTGACTCAAATTTAAAGACAGAATAAGAAATTCAAACTTTAAATTATTATTTTTCTTTACAAATTATTCCTATGAAATGTAACATTTTTTTAAAAGTTTGAATTTCTTATTCTGTCTTTAAATTTGAGTCAATTATTAATCTTAAATTATCAAGTACGCCGTAATGTCTTTGATCACAACTATCAAGGACTCTGTCCAAAATGGCTAAATCAAGTGCAATCCTTGATTATCAAGGACGGGTGGTCACTCTACAAATAAATGTACAGCTGTAACAGAACAGTTCTAGAATATAGAGAAATTATCTCGAATATATATTTCATTCATTATAAGATTAAATGAAGGTCATTTTTTAATTTATCATTTGAAAACGAATTAAAAAGCAATTGAATGATCAAGAAACATTTTGATCATTTATCAACATTTATAACTGATTTAAAAATATATTTGCTTTAAATTCCATATATTTATTTATGATCTAGGATATGTCTTTTTATGGTATCACATATTTTAAAGGAATTATACACTTATTTCATAAGTAAGAAAAAAATTATTTCCTAAACGTGTCTATAATTTAGTAGTAATTATTTATTCACAGAATAAAAACTTTTACTTTGACAAAATATCACAAATAAAAGGCAAAACTTTAGACCAAAAGAATAATATCCTGGAAATTAAATATGGTCTAGTCATTGTAGATGTATTTCGTAGTTAAATCATATTGAGATTTACAAACCGAGAATTAACCTTGTATCTAATATTTTAAAGGAAACGTATTTTCATTTACATTTTATGTTATAAAAGATGATATAAAAAGGTAGAATTTTTTAAAACTTTATAGCGATTTCTAATTTATTGCTAATAAATATTTTGATTAAATAAGAGTATTGAAAAACTTAAAAGGCAATTTTTAATTATATTTAAGATGAGAATATCATTTTTTATTTTTTTGGTGATTAATCTTATTGTTATGGAATGCAATTCAAATTTGACATGGAGTGATGAATTTGAATCAAAATTTGATTTTGAATTTTGGGATGCTAAAAGAAGCAATTATTACGGAAGTAACCTAAAGATGAATAATCAATATTTAAATTAAACAATTTATATTTATCTTAAAGTTTCAAAATATCTTCCCTTAAATCGGGAAAATAGTTCGTACTATATTAGAATAAATGAAGGATATCTTATAATTAATCCTCTCTCAATGAACAAAACACCAATTGACGAGGCACCGAAAGTATTGACAGAAATATTATTGACAGCAATGAGATCATTAGGTTATGGTAGAATAGATATACGAGCGGCAATACCAAATTTATGACATTTAGTTTTATTATCAGAGTTAATACAATTCAAAATGAAATTTACAAAACACCACTAAATCTTTGCAAATATTTTAGAACAAATTCCCAGTTCATTTTGAATGTGGTTTCGTGTTATTATGAATAAAGTCTCGCATCAAATCTAATTATACTCGATATTTTTGTGATGTTATAAAGTCTTTATAATGTTTCAATAATTTAATTTAAAAATAGATAAATTCATTTAAAAATTCATAGTTTCTTCTGAACCCCAAATAATAATTACAAAAATACATTATTAAATAAAACTATAAGTTATACAAAATTATATGAAAGTATTAAGACATTATTGTTTTTACTGAAATTAAAATGGTATCTCCAAAAAATAAGTCTCAACAATTATATAGTTAGAACATAAGAATTTTATCTATCTTTACAAAGTGTGTACACAAACTAAATATTAAGCTATAAATGTTTAATGAGGCAAAATTGAGGCATATCTCTTATAGACAAATTTCTAATAGTTAATTGCATTTGTATAGATTTAAAATAGTTTAAATTTGTTTCATTCAGTAATATTTATAGTTACTTAGTGTTTTATTATTTTAAAATAGTAAATATGTTCATAGTAGCTTTATGTTGTTTCTCTAACCGGAATCCGGAATCTCATTTTGGAAGAGTTGAACCCTTGTGTTCAATTCACTGGATCTCAATCCTAAGTATTGGCATATCAATTTAATTTAACTATATCACTTAATTGAAAATTTTAATAAATTTTTTTATCTTTGCAAATATTGTTGTTATGATTACAACATTTTGCTGTTTACACCTTGGTTTTAATCACTACATTATGTAATTATGTAATATTCAATCGTGAATAACAATTTCCAATTGAAAGTCATTTTTGCACATTTATCTTATATTTAACGTTAGAATCTTTTTGTACAAAAATATATAATATATTAAACAACTGTTTAAAACAATTCATTGCATAAAAGGGTGACATTTGTGTGACGTTATATAAAACTAAACTTTATTGAAATCTCTTGTTTTGAAATAAATTTTTAATAGTTTATAATAGAAATTATTTAAAATATCAATTTTAGCTAAACATTTTACTCAATCAAAATGAAATTATTTCTATTTACTCTATCAACATTTTTTATGAATTCTTATTCTTATATGACTAATGATGGTTATTATCCTGAATTGATTTCACACAAACCTTTCAACTTCAGAATACAATACTTATACTGGACGACAGTGTTTGAAGATGAACCATTAGTTAACTTTACAATTAATCATAAAAATATTTTTTAATATGCTGAGATTAAAATAACAATTAGAATGTTCAGTACTTATTTATTAATTTATTCGATAAATGTTAAGGATATTTTAGTGATCATTCACGAAACTAGAATTGATTAGTCAAGAATACCGATGTTCAATTTATTCCAAAAATTATATAAAGTAATTCTTTTTTAAATAAACTTAACTTTTGAATATAATTTACTTTTTATAGAAATTATTGTTTTGAATTGAATTTTAATCCCAAAAATATCGACCAAAATATTTAAATTGTATTAAAGAGTTCTTTTCTTTTATGAAACAGATGTTCTTATCATTAGGTTTACCTCAATACTATATTTGATTGAAATAAATCAATCTAGGTTAAATATCGTTAGTACTTTATTGAGAGTAAACTAAAAGTTTTACAAAAAGTATATTCATGAAACTTGCTTACTTTTGATAAGTTCACTTATTAAGTTAGTACAGTAAATGTTTTTACCATTCAAATTATCTAACAATTAATTTGATAAGATATTCAAATTGTTATTCTGGAGTACCACTTGGTTGGGATCATTGTTTTAATACTTTAAATGGTCATTTTGTAAAAATGGTTAAAAATCAACCCGTATCTTGTTTTCTCCAAAAAATATGTAAACAAACTGACTATTAAATAAAGATAAATTTTGAGTACTATTTACAGTTTTCAAAATACTTAAATCTCTTTCAAAAATATTGAAATAATTTACTCTGTGGCGATCCAACATTGCGTGTCTCAAGTCCTGTCTCTCTCAGAGGATAAGGGACTTTAATGAAGTTGGTTGATTGTTATATGGAATTTGCCTTGTTTATAGTTTTACCTTTGCTTTTAATGTTGAGAGTTATGTTTGTTATCCAGTCTTTTTTGTAGTCATTTTATTTGTTGTCTCTCTTATTTTCTCTATGTGTGCACTGTTAACGTCTCGACTACTCTGTCAGGGCTTTTCGGTCGGCTTTACTCTTCTTCAAGTCGACGGCCGACTAGTCCAGCGTTAACTGGGAGGCGATGTGTGCCGATTCGTCCGACTTCTTCTTCCCTATTCGCCTCCACCAGACCTTTTTATCGCCCAAAAGGCCAAACGTGTCTCGTCTTGTCTTGTTGTCTGTCCACTGGTCTCACTTGAGATCAGTGTGTCGTCACTTCGGCCTTCTTTAGCCTTAAATATAAAAAACACTAAAAATAGTCTAAAAAACTAATTAAAACTAAAATATAAAACTGAGTCCTAAAAACTGTCACATAAAACGACTGGACTACTGGTCCATTCTTGGCCACTTGTCTGCCTTTACTTGTCTTCAGGTCTGCCCCAAAGGTCTCTAATAATGTGGTCAACTGTTCGCTTCGAATGCCAGATAAGAACTTTATTTTATTTATAATAATTAACGACTTCTCTCTTTGAGTGCCGGAGTCTGACTGAATATAAATGACAAAAATTGGTCTTAAAAATAGTCATACAAAAATGTCGTTAGGAAGGTATGTATGGGCTTAACATAAGTCAGGAGTTGAGGTCAATAATAAGTCATAGGATTATAATAATCTTTTTATAAACAATTCTAGGAATAAATAGAGTCAAAGTCTAAATAGTCCTTTCGGTCAATAATTAGTCTTAAAAATTAATAAAAACAATTCTAAGAATTGTTTTATTGTCCGGTCCTTTCGTCCTTTTTCTTCGTCGTCGTCTGTCTGTCCATTCTCCCTGGCCTTACTTCCCGACGTTAACAGCACACACTTCTTAATTATGTAAATTCTCTTCAAAAATAAAAAAAAACTTCTTTGAATAACAAACATGTCTACAATATTGCTATCTGTTCCAATATTTCTAGTTGAATTAATTTGTTAATTTTCTTTGATTACACATCACAGATTTTTAAATAACAATACATTATTAATTTTAAGTCAACAAAATCTACAAAAATATTACTTACTATTGGATCTTGGATGTCAATTCTTGTAGACATCAAAATATATAATAAAAAACTATTTTCAAATAAATTCATTTACAGTTTAAAGATTTTTCTGTTTCTAAACTATTATTTTCTATTATAAAATTACATTATTTTTTAAAAATATAATTGAGTTTTAAAACATTTAATCCAAATAAGGCTTATTTGACAATTTTCTATATTTTCTTTATCTGTGCAAACATTGCCTACAATTATTTTCTAGTTTTTTTTACTTCTTTGAATTAATCATTAACCTTGAATTGTGAATAAAAATTCCCAATTGAAGACATTTTGATACATTTATCTCCTATTTAATTATCCTTTAGTGCAAAATATAATATCAAACAATTTTTAAAAAACAATTCATTGCATAAAAGAGTGACATTTATTTGACGTTATATATCCTCATCTCTTATTTTGAAATAAATTTTAAAAGATTAGATCAACTTTTACTCAATCAAAATGAAATTATTTCTAATTACTCTATCAATATTTTTTAAGAATTCTTATTCTATTTTAACTAATGAATCATTAGTAAAAACAACCATCTTTAGTGGGTATGTCAAAAATTGACTCTCAGGAGTCAATGTGATAAAATAATGCTATCGTTGTTAATATTAAAACCTTAATAATTATTTTTATTCTGACGTGGATTTAAACGAATGCATAAATACTATTATTGATAAATGAGAGGAGAGTTATATATTTATTTTGAAATTAAATGAATGAAAAATATAAAAGTAATAGTTTTTATGTATCTGTTCTGAGTCATTTCAAGAAATTAAATTTTTTGTAACTAATTCATTCATATGAAATGTTCAGGATTATTTAAAAGATAAACTGATTTTGACATAACCATCTATGAATGAACTACGATCACATATAATTTTTATCTTAAATTAAATTTGAAATTTTTAAATAAAATTTTGTTAAACTTTATATTACAAAACAAATTTTGATAATTAATTCATTTATTTAAACTAAAAGTTTATTATTTTTAGTGTTTTCTGACTAAAATATTTTATGAGAAAAGAAAACATTAAAAATGTTTTATTTATTCTAAAATATTTATTAAAAATAATTTGATTTCTTAAGTTAAACAAACATTTGCTTCAATTTTAATCAATTGTTTGATTATATTTTGTGGCAATAATTCAACAGATTTTCTTAAATCACTTGAAAACACTTTTTAGACTAATTAAGAGATTTAGCCATAATTTTCTTACTCAAAAATTCAATTATTAACTCTTTTATTAATTTTTAATTAACTTAATTTGACAAATCTTTTATATAACTTTAACTTGTTAAGAATTTCAAAATCATTCATAAATATGATAGGTGCCTACCCTTGACTGGACTAAGCATTACCCCCCAAATTTCTAATCACCAGATTAAACCTCTAAAACTATTACACGTATTATAAGTCAATCGTGTTTTAGACCTCAACTGAATAACATGTTTTTGAATTGAATTCAATTCTCTTTTATTGTAAATTGTTTTATGAATTAATAAATAATTAGTTTTAGTAAAGACACGATTCATCTGATCTAAGATTAGTCTATCGGGATATTCCGGTAAAGGTGTTAATAATAATTAAAAGTAAATTAAAGTCGATATTAGAAAAATTGGTGTTTTGATACCGACATAGTTGTGGTCAGTAACGCCCCTAAGCACTGGTCACGGCTATGCTTGTATTAAATATTTCAACACTAATTTAAAAACCGTAAATTTTTGTCCAAAAGGTGTTCTTATATATCAGTCCATTCAATAAGTTTGTTCGCTCGGAGATTTTGAATAACTAAAAAACGGCTAGGAATATTTCAGTT
>JAQGBR010000561.1:0-12293 GCA_034698525.1 Achipteria nitens | reverse complement strand
AAGAATCAAGCAAGTCAATATCATTTTTATTTCAGTTGAAAGAATATGAACTATTGATGATAATTATCAAAACTTATTAATCACTTTAAAAATAGAGTTTGGCTTTAGATGTGACCCAAAGTGTTATAAATAGTTTATTTTCTTTCAACTGAAATAAAAATGATATTGACTTGCTTGATTCTTCAATTCATTCTCCAATAATTTAAAACCTAAACTTTGTTTATCGGATTTCAGCGAAAAATTAAAAGTTTAATTCATACGGTTTTTAAATATTTTATCTTTATTTTTATAGAAAATTAATAGTTATTCGTATTTATTATATTTTATAAATTAAATATTAAATTAAAACTAATATTAAAAGTAAATATCATTTTTTAGTTTTATATTGAGTTAAAGCGAATGAAAGGAATATTTGTTCTAAAGAAGTGTCGCTAACGTTATAGTCTTCGAGATATAGTCTTCTTTTTGCCACTTCCATTACATCAAAAATGTATGACCACTTTGTAGAGGCGTCTCCGATGTGATAATGAAGTACAACTTGATGTGAGTCTTTCAGTGTCGCCGACGGAAACTTTTTTGAAACATATTTTTGGATATTTTTCTTATAATTAGGATCTTTGAGTAAATCTTGTTTTAGCTTAATGTCAAGTGTGAAGCCCTGTCCAAACTTTGTTCTCAAGTGTTGTGTTGAGCCCAAACACATTAACCGTCCGCTCACCATAATTGCTATCCGACCACAAAGAGCTTCCGATTCTTCCATTGAATGTGATGTCAGTATAAACGCCGATCGATATGTCTTACTAACGATGTCCAGAGTTGTCCAGATCTTTCTTCTGGCAAATGGATCGACACCAGCAGTAGGCTCATCCAGAAAAATGACGGGTGGGTTACCAATGATAGCAATGGCTAACGACAGCTTTCTTTTATTGCCTCCGCTATAGTTTTCAGTGATTTTATTTGCGTATTCTTCCAGATCTACCATTTGGATCAGATTCTCGACTTCTTTTCTTATCAGCGATGAACGGACCCCACGAAGTCTAGCGAAGAGGAAAAGCATTTCTCTTGCGGTCAGTTTGTCGAGCAATGGATCAAATTGAGGACAAAAACCAATTTGTTGTGAAAATTCATTCAAAGTCATCATTAAATCGTATTTTCCAATAAAAGCGTTGCCGTCGTCTGGATTCAAGTCTCCCGTTAACATTGAAAAAGTAGTTGTCTTTCCAGCGCCGTTCACTCCTAAGAGACCAAATATTTCTTCTTTATGTACACCAAATGTAAGACCATCGACAGCTGTCATACTCTTGAAATGTTTTGTTAAATTAAAGACTACCAGAGCATCAGAATTGTATGCATTTTTTGCTTTCATTTGTAGGATTCTTTCCTCCTCTTCCGTCACATCTGAATCTTTAAAAGACTTTTCTTTCTTTTCGCCCCAACCCTTACGCTTACAAATGCGGAAAACATTCACTGAAATAAAAGAGAATATTAAAAGAGAATAAGTGGTCGGATATAATGACAAACATTCAATCATCCAAAGAATTAAAATAAAAAGGATTCCGTCGACCAATAAATATATGAATTCGGCTGCGATTCCATAGCTATTGAATTTAAATGGATGCTGACTCTCATAGCACTCGTCCAGTGGCGCACATTTCTCTTTGCAACAGCCATAGAAGAAGTCTGTCTTATTCTGAACACTTTTGCAAATCAGATCCCATTCTTGTCGTTTACTCCAACGGCGACACTGTTCAGCAAAAGCACCGGTTCTGTAGAGTTTTTGTATACCAAAACACATGGAAAAGACTGGAAAGAAGCGAAGTATGGCTAACAGTGTGTGATAGACTGCAACCGGTATTATCTCCTGATCTCTAACATTGATATAAATATCAAAGAAACTCATAATTAAGTTAAATATTAATCCAAAGAACAGGTATATCATAACAAGAATTGCATAACCAGTGGATGACTTCTTAAAAACATATGAGAAACAATAAGCGGCAGGTATTGAGGCCACACCGAAGAGGAATAACATGAGAAGCAGACCGACAGCAGTATTCCATTGACCGAAATATGTGTTATTATAATCAAAGAGAGAGAAGACTATAAAAATGACAATAACTGCGAATACATGAGTGAACAGATCAAAGAAGAAGTTACACAACCAGAAGACGAGTGGCGATAAACCAGTCATCAGTTGCAAGAGCTTTGCTTTTGTCACTCTCTCTTGAATTGGGAACAATACAAATGACGCGCCAAGAAATGGAACAGTTATTGGTGTCAACAGCAGACAACTGATGGCATAACTGAAGATCACTGATCCAAAAGTTAATAAGTCTTCACTCATACCGATCGGTCGATTGGCGACAGTTATCTTAACCTTTTTGTCTCTCACTTCTGGTATAAAATACTTAATAAGGGATTCGTACATAATATTGACAGACATGGGAAGTGAATGAATGGCTTCATTGCTATACCAGGGATCGATCAGCATTTCGTTGTCATCGTTTTGGTCAAACACCAAACCGACAATATATCTCTGAATGTATGTCTGCACCGGATCTGAGTGTTTTATCGCCCATTTATTTGGATCTTCGTTCGGACCGAGTATTGTAGTATTCATTCCATGGAGTCGACCAGTTCTGGCGTAATAGTCTGTACCTAATGTACGCAATTCCTCTTTTTTGGTGGCATAAAAGCCATAAGTGTTGCCATAAAGAGTCTTCAGATCGAGGGTCAGATTCTTAGCAAAATTGACGAAAATATTCCTCATTTGGTAGTCGACGATAAGGATAACCATAAAGAGGAGGGCTGGGAGCGCCACTTGGAAGATAAGCATTGGCCAAAACCTCTTCGCGAAGTTAACTCTTTTCATAATCAGTCCGTAAACCTGTTTCTTAAATAACTCCATTCCGGAAGCCCTCAGATTTGGATGAATCGTATGGACGACGTCTTTACTCTTTTCTTTATCCTTCTCTTCATCTGATAAAACATTAATGAATACCTCTTCTAATGATGATAACGACACGCCGTAGGACTCGATCTTCAGTTCTTGTTTTTGATCCTCGAGATGAGTGAACAGTTGGGCGAACACTTGTGTCTGTCTGTTAGCCGCTTCTGATTTAATGGACTGACTTTTGTCTGGTTTTCTAGACTCCAAAGAGAAGATTATTTCAGTTCTGATATCCATTTCCATTCGGGTTTCGGGTAAAAACTTGCGAAGAATTTCCTCCACTTTTATAGGATCGAAATCTTTTGCTTTGGCTATTCTCAGGTGATATCCGCCCCCATAACGTCTCTTAAGAAACATCGGAGAACCACAACATTTGACATTTCCGGCGGACATAATTGCGATTCTGTCGGCGATGGCCTGAAAATAATGTCATTAAAAATCAAAAATTGTTTTAATTGACGACAAAGAGATGTCACTTACGTCCGCCTCTTCCATGTAATGTGTGGTTAAAACAATTGTCTTATTCTGTCTCATATTCTGCAAGACATCCCATATACAGCGTCGGGCCTCAGGATCTAAACCAGAAGTAGGTTCGTCGAGGACTAGTATTTTGGTGCCGCCGACTATTGCTATACCCAATTGTAGACGTCTTTTCATACCACCCGATAACTCAATGGCCAAATCGTCTGCTTTATTAGTGAGTCGGAGCAGATCTATCACATTCTTGACCTCAGAGTCCACAGAATTCATTGGATAGTCTTTCAAAACAGCATATAATCTCAAGTGTTGTCTGACTGTCAGCTCTTCATAAATGATGTTCTCCTGTGGACACAAACCGATACTTTTTCGGGCTTTGTTTGTATTTGTGACTACACTATAGCCGTTAATCATAATCGTTCCCGAAGTGGGCGGATATATACCTGTAATCATATTCATTGTCGTAGACTTTCCAGCGCCGTTGTGTCCTAACAGAGCGGTTATCTGTCCTTTAAATATGTTGAGCGACACGTTGTCTACCGCTGTCTTTGTATTACGAAAACTGCCGAATATTTTAAACAGATTTTTGATTTTAATCACAGCTTTTAAACCCTTGGGTTCGGCCTCAAAATCAGTGGTCTCTTTAATTGAGTCCACTTTTCGCACCTTCTCTTTTGGACAGTAATATGATTTCTGAAACGGAAAGTATATCTTTTTGGGAACACCATATTGAAACGGCCAAACAGCGTCGACATACCAAATGAGGAAACCATAAGATATAGTCGAGGCTAACATCGCTAAGAGTACGATCCCAACACTCAGGTCTGCGTAAACACTACTCTCTGAGAAGATATGAGTCCAACCCATTGATAGGGAATGTACTTCATACTGACCAGCGATTGCCAGACACCACACAATTCCCAAATTCGGTAAAATGCAAGATAAGAGACGCCAGTAATTGGTGGCCACGATATCCATATTAATGTGAAGCGCCGGATGTATTAAACCAATTGGTATACTAAAAGTGGACAGATATAGCACTACTGTGACCACTACTGCAATGATTGGTTCGTTGAAGACAGTGGTTATTAGCATACAATACAATATGTTTTGAATGTCATAAATGGTAAGAATGGCGTAGAATAGCGTCGGATCCATATATTGATAAATAGGTTCTCCACCGAAACCGATGTAATAAATGAAAGTAAATAATATGTTGTGTCCGAACATAATAGTGAAAAATGATAAGAAATGGGACGACCAGAACACCCAATCGGACATTCCTATCATTCGAAGCAATTCTTTAGCTTTGATGGCTTTCTCGTCAGTGATTCGTTTGACAATCAGAGGACAGGTAACTATATATCCCAATACAACAGAACCGCCAATCAGTTCTTGAATAGATATTTGGAAAAACTCGTCGCCATTATCTCTATATTGTGGATACGGATATTTGTATGCATTGATGGCACCGGTCTTTGTTCTGTTCTTATTGTATTGTTCAGTCAGTTTTGAGAGATAGGCTTCGTTTACAAGACTTTGTATTTTGCAGAACATCTTAGGATAGGCTTCAACACCAAAGTCTGGACCGGCTGTCAGTTTGCGGCCAAAATACTTATTGACGTGAGTCGGACGAAAACCATTGGTCAGAATCGCATACTTAAGATGAAGAGGTAGTGACTGATTCGGTCGAATGGACTCATCGAACACTATTCCGGAGACAAATGGCGTGAAAGTGATGTTATCGGTAATCATTTCTCTGAGTCGACGTCTCAAAGATGTCTCGTCCTTTTCAGTGGCAATGAAAATGCCTCCGATCTCTAGACTAGCGATCATATCTGTCATAAACATTGTGAGGTTTCCCGGATGAAACTCTTGTATCCTTTGCATTATATCATAGGTCACACTGTTATTGGGAGTGTAGTGCAGGTATTGAGTGAAGTTTAGCTTTTGATTACCAGTGAATTCCATACTCATCATCGGCTCTTTATTAAACACCGGTCCCTTCCATTTCATGTCGTCTCTATTGTATGCAGATTTAGAGTACAGGTAAGCTATAAGACAAGCCAGGAATAGGGGTCCAAACAGCTCGAAGATAGTAGTGGTCCAGTGCTTCATTCTTACGACCCAATGCTTCCACATCAGAATCAATATTTGCTTAAATAACAATCTTATCATTTTTTTGTTACAATCATTAAGAGTTCAGACTCTGAGCTAAACAGTCTCTTCAATTCAGGCGTCAATTCTCGTAAATCTTTAAACATCTAAAGAATCAATAATTTATTAAAGAATTTGTTTTCTAAGAATAAAATAAGAAAATAATTCAAATATGAAATCCAAGTTTTAAATTCTTATTAATGAATTATAATAACTCAGTTCAGAGACAAGAATTTTAAAAATTGAATTTTAGTTATTTTTCTGTTGGAGACTTCTGACAGTCGCTGCAGTTTTTCAAATCAAAATCCATTTTTCAAAAATTGAATCTTTGAAAAATATTTTTACTTAAAATTTATAACCATTTAATTTAGTTTTTTATTTTTGAAAAATAGTAAAGTCTTCTCAAACAGGATATCAATAATAATAATAATAATGTTTTGCTTTTATATCAAAGTTTTTTATATATCTGTTGGAATTGAAAAAATATCATTTATTTAATTAAGAAATGACCAAACAGTAAGCAGTGATAGTTTGCATGGTTTTAGTCATTAATCAAATTGTGAGACAGCGAGACATAAGAGTCACTCATTCTTTTAGAATATTTATTACTTCAGAAATGACTGATTATAATAACAAAAAATTGGTTTACTATACAAAAATGTTCATTGAATTTGACATATTTTTAATTCACATTTTATTATTCAGTGATTTATTTGTTGAAAATTAAACAATTCTTAATACTATTGAAATTGAATGCAAATTGAAATCAACTGTTTTCATATCAATTATTATTCACTTAAAACACATTCAACACAAATATTGACAAATATTTGTATGAAATTAGTATTTATTTGCATTTCCTATCGATTGAATAAAAGTATAAGAAATTAAAAATCAAATATTGATTAATGTTTTTACGTCTCTTCAAAACAAACACAAATTTAAAGATTTCAAAATATGGTGAGAATTATAGTAAAATTTCAAATGTTCAAGCCTATTTACATCAAGAACTAACAATTTATTGAAAAAATCAGGTTAATCTGAAAATTTACATTTTATACCTTAACTGAAAAGAATTATTAATACTATAGTCTCAATCGATGAAAATTCTCAGCAATCATGTTTGACCCTCATTATAATTATCATTAGACTAAAACAAGGAAATAAAATAACTTACAATTATCCTCATTCTATTCAACGATATCTTGTTTTTAAAAGAGTAATAAAATGTATCGTAAATACAAATTAAATTATTTTAAAATTAAATTATTGTTATTTAAATTTTGTTTAAAAAATTAACTATAATTTAAAGAATTTAATGCAATGAAAATGAATTTAAATGTTTGCCACAAAAATATTTTGAGACTTAGATTTAAATTTATCTTTCTTTCCATCAATTTATTTGATCTAAAATTATAAGAATTTGTTTATTAATAATTTTTAAGCACTTCTCTCTTTAAAGAATATTTCGAATTGAAACCCATTCTGGGAGGCTGTAAAAGGGAGGGGAGAGAGAGATTATTGAATAGATAGTTGGCTTGAATTTGGTTTAATGCACTTTTGGAAGTAATACAAAAATAGTTTTTATGAATTCGTATGACTCGGAGTTGTTTTCAAAAACGAATATATTTTGATGTAATTAAAAAGAGCTTAAAAGATGGGCGGAATAGATATGGCTGTGAAATGTTTGCATTTGACAGAGAAGAAGAATTATGAGTCTCGCCATTAAGACTTGTATTAACTACAAAAATATAAGTATAGAAAAAAGAAATTCAGTTAATATCGAAAGCGATGCACTTATTTGTTGCACACACCACTAATTTCATAAGACTTGGAAACTTAGTCCTAAACGCACTCCAAATCTCAAAAATTGATTAATTTAGCGCTACTTTGAATCAATCGGACGGATCTGATGCAGACATCGCTAAACCATTGCTTTACGAACATTTCGAACAGCATTTGTTGCTCAGATCCAGCCTTTGAGACAACTGTGAGAACTGAGAAACTTTTCGCATGAGTTTCTGTTTTTCTTTTTGACATTACTTGAAACCTCTCTCTCTCTCTCTCTCTCTCTCTCTCTCTCTCTCTCGCTGTAGTGTTTCTCTCCTTTCTTTAGTTCTTCGTTTCTGTATTTCAAAGTTGTTTCTGTTTTCCTCTTCTCTTCTGTACGTTCATGTGCTGAGTGATCCATCATATATAGGACAGCACAACTCACAGGTGCTTTTCTTGTGCATGTCCTGTCAAAATACAGAAATCTTTTACAGGAATGCCTGGGAATGCGCTTCAAGACTGGCAGAGGAAAAGTTTAATATAGTTTTCCAAATCTCTCGGGACATAAGTGTTGTCCATCAATGAGTGCTTTCAATGACAGAAGCATTTCCTTACCTTATGATCACATTGTGGACACACACATACAAACAGACCCACACCCGAGCAGTTAGGTTGAGCTGTTTTGATGGACAAAGACGGTTAAGACTGGTCTGAAAATTACTTTAATCTTCTTTGAAAAGACGTGAAAAGAATAGCAGAATCGGAGCTCACATTCATATTGTGTCCCAAATGACAGTGACTTCGACTCATTTGTTGATAACAATTCACAGAATGACGTTTTGACAGTTCAGAAGCAGCTGATTGTCATATTCGCTAATATCTATCCTATCAATAGCACAAACACACAGACAGAAGTGTAGGTGCAGTGGAGGTATGTTCCTCTCTATGTGCTGTTCGTCGTTGTGGTCACCTCTCAAGTCCTGTCAACTCTAGTCTAACGCTTAAAATCAATATTTCAATATTGAGATAATATAATAATTTTGAAAATATGTGAAAAGTGTGAATCTCTCTATTGGAGTGCATATCAGAGGTCAGTCATCCAAAGAGTAGAATCGGTTGTTTAGGTATATCCTGTATTTTTATTATAAGCTCATTAGAATAATTAGTACCTAAGCTTTTGTGGCATCTTTAAAATTACACAATTGAGTAATTATCCTAAGTTTAACCATTTCAATGACATTGATGAATGAGTTGAGCCAACCTCCCTGTGTTGCTCTGTTGCTTCGATCAACTCAATGCATACACTATGAGCAGAGGCCAGAATTGAAAATATAATAATAATAATAGGGGTACACATATTGCCAAAAGAATTATTTTAAAAAACTTAGTAATACTTAATGTTTAAGATTTCTATTGCTTTTAGATATAGATTTTGTATAATATAGAGAAAGAGGACTGACTTATCTCATACTCATTGCTTTTTACTCTCAACTTTGTTCCTATGAATTCATGATTACTCGCCTCAAGCAATCAATTCGTTTGGATGAGGAGGACATATCTGTGCGATCAGCTCTGATAGTGGAGCGCTGGCATCAATGTCACTGATTGCCATCGCTTCCAATTAAAACCACTGATAGGACACAAGACTCAACTTAAGAGTCATTAAATATGCAACAATCGAGTCATATATGCGTTCCATTTGACCACAATTTCAACTCACAATTTACTCAAACACCAGATGTGTTGCCGACAAACACAATGAACACAATTTCTCTGCTTTTCTCCAATAAATATCTGTTCCTAATATCCAGACCTAATGTTTGCATTCTATATGTGGTATACAATTGCTTTCAAAGAGGAAATAATTTTTGTTTTTCTCTTTTGCTGTTATTTTAATTCAAAGCTGATGTCATTTTTCCCATATTTTTGTTTTAAATTATAATTATTTAAAACTAAAAAAACAAAATTATTATCAATTCGTTTGTAATCAAAATTAATTAAAATTTTCAATATTTTAAAAATTCAAATAAATTCTAATCATTCACTCATTTGTTTAGATTTGTGGTCAAATAAAATCACATCTAATTAAGTAAATTAATTTGTGGTAAATGTCTTAAACCAAGTGATTAATGATTATCTGACAATTCAATCCTTAATTTCAGAGACATTTAGAGCTCTTTAGCCACTAATCCTATGGACCGCATGTGGACAATAGGGAGAGTAGTGGTGTTTCTCTGCACTCAATTTAGTCAATTAAAAGTCATCCAAATATCAGTGACAACTGAAGTGTTGGGAAGAGCTTTGAATACAATGACTCTAAGCGTGAATATAAAGGAAGGATTAACTTTGAAATCAATATAATGTCAATGAGTTGTTATATATTGACAATCAAATGAAGGTTTAATAAAAATAAAGGATTATCCGATGGACCACATACTTGTCTGCACAGGAATGCAGTTTTAAATTAATAAGTCTCGGCATTAAGTATCAAATCATAAGTAAATCATATATTCATTGAAATATTTTATTAATCAATAGAAAACATTAGACAACACCACAACACCTACTGTTTTGAATTTGACGCCTATTAATCATAAGAATCATTAAGAATAGCCAATGACTGTTTAATTTATTCCAAGAAGTGTGTGCTTCGAGTGCAGTATCTTTGCTCTACTAGTGGTCTTAAGCATTGCAGGATAGGTCTCAATCAAGTGCGAGAGTCTTATGAGCCTCAATGACAAATGTAGTTGCGGTTAATCATAGCGCTCACCTCCGCTCCGTTACAATCATTTATTATTTTTCTTTTTTTACTTAATTGGTTTTTGAGTGGCTCCGCATCCACTCTATAGCCAGAGCTGTATAGTCAAAGATTTGCTCTATTGCTTCCTTTTTGCACATTATTCCCAACTCTATTCTCGATATAAACGAGATTATGATAAATGGCATAACAACACAAACAGTGAACCAATCGATCGCTTCTTTCAAACTACTCTTCTCTACTCTTCTTCTCTATTCTCATATCAATAACTAATTTTTTACTAAAAGTTATCCTTTTTTCGAATTAACTATTGATATACCCGTCGATGAAAAATATTATAAAACAAAATCTTTTCAATCCATCGCTTATTTCAATAATACAATCAAAAAGAGATGAGCCAAACATTCAAAGGGGACAACACTATTGTCAATATGAGGGGTCGGAGTTAGCAATAATGCCAACGAAAGACTGGAGTAAAGCCAAAGTGACTGCCAGTGACTACAACTCTGTGAGCTCTCAGGACAGCAAAAAAGTTTGATAAATGACATGTCTTTCTATATGAATATATAGAATTTGTAGAGAAGAGTAGAGTCGAGTACAGTGTGTTATGTGCTATACTCAATGTGTAGTACACCTACCGATCCGACTCTACGATCGAACTGTACAGCTCTGTATGTCTGCGAATCGAAATGATGAATGACTGTCCCTTTTCAGCGAAGGTTTAATGGACGTAAACAAAAGCAATACAATGTTGTAATACTGTATGCTTTGCTTTATATAAATACATTGAGAGCACAACCAATTTGTGGCTTTTATTATTATTTTCGGATACTTTATGTTCAATAAATCTGAGCGAAGACTAAGTTTGAGTGCGAATCCGAGCGCTTTTGTAAAAACTTTTTTAGAGTTATTGCGTTCATTGCATCGAATGCTGTATTTCTTTTTCTAATCTTTAAGCCAGACTTTACTCGGGTTATGCTTTCATCTCATTTCTATCCTATTCTCAATGCCTATGTATTTGTAGCCCAAAGCAGTCAGCCTCTGAGCCCCTTCTCCTCTATAATGTCTATAGAATAGCGGGTCTTATAAGCGCTTATATCGTGCTTTAGAGCTGCCATCATATTATTTCCGTCAAAAAGTTTGGCCAAACGTGATTAGAGGACTGTCAAACCATGATTAATATCGTGCGGCGCTCAGCGCACAACACTAGCCTTAATAACACTGTTCTCTGTGTTGTTCTACTATTTGGTTATATTTTGTGAATAAAAAAAAATTCGAATAAAAACGAAGTGTTTTTCAAATACCAAAGAATTTAATATCAATTAATTGTGTTTTAAAAAAGACAAACATTTTTAGCTTTCTTTAAGAATCGTTTAATAATTTATAATTCAGTGCTATTTTACATTTTGATATATTATTCTCATATTAATAATAAAATTCCAGTTTTAGTCCGTTTCAACTTTAAGTTATATTTTTTATCATTTAATTTTCAAAAGGGTTTTCATTTCGACTGTTTTTAGGGTAAAAAAATACATCCAAAAAATCCATTTAATTATTTATAACAATTAGTATTTTAATATTAGAGTTACATCTAATTTAATAATTCTTTATTTTTCGGGAACTTTTTTCAATGTTTAAACGCTTTTGGAGTTAATGTTCGCATAAATATTATATTAAATACATTAATACCAAAGCGTTTTAATTAAGGCCAGAATTGTTTTTTAAAAATTTAATGAAACTTTAATGTGAATCATATTATTAATTATGTGAAATATCCCTGTATTTTATTTTGTAATTGTTTTGGTGGGCATTCATAACAATTGGCTTTTTGGTTGTTTACAGCTATAAAACTCATTAATTACTTATTATTAAATTATTAGTTTAAAAAAGATATTTTTGTTGTGTGTGTTTCGCCCCCCGAAAAGTGGTGTCGACTTTAGTCCGCAGTAATTCGGATTGAGTTTCAAATTTTGATATTAATATTAATAATAGTTTGAATGAAAGCCTACAGTAAATCATTAATAATATGGTCATAATTATGGCACATAAATAATTAACTCAATTAACGCGAGCATAATATTCAGGATTTTTTAGCACGACTTCAATAAAATTGAGAATATATTCTAACACTTTGTTTAAGAGTGAAAACTCATCAAAAAATTATATACTTTTGTTTTTCAC
>JAQGBR010000560.1:0-12307 GCA_034698525.1 Achipteria nitens | reverse complement strand
TCTCAGATTTTAATACTTAATCTTAAATACAAAATCAAATATCAAATATCCGGAATTATTATTCAAACTATAGTCAAATTTAGTTAAAAAGAGTTTAATGAACTTTACATCTAATCATTTGTTAATAATTCAATAATTTTTTAGTACTTTTTCATAATTTGAAGTATTAATTGTTAAGAATATACAGAATATTCTGTTAAACAGAATAAATGCAAACATTGTTTATGAATGAAATCTAAATCATGTGTTCATTGAATGACATTTTCGTGGCATTCATTCAATACATTCAACAAAATTGTAAACAAATCTAAAGATTTAATTATTAAATAAAATATTTATTAATTAATATTTTCTAAATTAATTCAAATAATGAGAAAATCAGACTTAAGTAGTCTTTTGGGTAACAATTAGTTTATAATTAATATGAAGACTACTTCTAATCCTTCTGTTGAGAGCACTTCCTCATCGGTTAGTGGCACTTCTGGTGGACACGACAGGCAACCATCAGTTCAGTTGAAGATAGACTTAGCGGGCGGTCCACCCAATCAGAAGAGTTGGCGGAAAGGACTGCAAATAGTGTTAAGAAATGGCAGATATTTTTTGTCTCAGATATCAATTTTGGTGACAAAACTGTCGCCAATCGTTCAAATCGTATCAATTGTTGTGATTGTTATGTATTTAATACAAATGAGTGGCGATTCGGTCACCGATTGGTTGATCTTAAGTCCAGACTCAGTGTTAAGCGTCGGTCAGTGGTATCGGGTTTTGCTCTCATTATTCACACATCCATTCATTGAATTACACTTTTATTCAATTATTGTCGACATTATATCCCTCTCACTGTTGGCCACACTTATCGAACCTCTTTGGGGACACAAAGAAGTATTGAATTGAATTTTAAATTTATATCAAATTAATTATCGGTTAAAATGAGTTTTTAATAGATTTTGTGTCAATCAAAGCCTTATTTAAATTATATTTAATTGTATTTATTTTTTGAGGTAATCCTATTCTTCTGGATTGTGGCTATTGGGTCAGCCCTACTGTCATGTCTTCATTATATCTTAATCTATACGATAACTACAGACGCGTCACAACTGTTTTCGACCAAAATTCATGGTTTGTCACCATTTTGTGCATCAATTTCTGTGACAGTGAAGCAAATGTTACCGCAATCGGTGTTATTGACTACAAGTGTGGGTAAACTCAAGAACGACGACATACCGTTGACATCACTGGTGTTGGCTCTGATCGCATACTTTTTAAACCTAATCGAAGGCGAATCTGTTGTTATGTTCTTCTATGGTCTCATCATATCATGGATTTATCTGCGATTCTTCCAAAGACACGAAAACCACAACCGATTGTCCAACGCTTCCAACCGAAGCCAAACTCGCGGCGATTTGTCCGATGCCTTCGCTTTCTATACATTTTTTCCTAACGTTTTGCGACCGATTGTCACCATTTTCTCAGACATTTTCTACGGTCTGTTCGTTAAAATAGGTTTATGTCCTGAACTGAGTTCTGTACAAAACTATCAAACTTATCGACTCCTCAGTGAAAGACTAACGAATGGTATTAACACTAATCAGACATCAAAAGTGGAAACCCTTTAAAATAGTTTTTAATTTACTTTAATTAAAGTTTGGTTTTTATAAATGAAACATAAAATTGATTGAAATGCTATGCAGTGAACCACTAATTGATAATCTCTTTAAAGACACCAAATATTGCAAATTAGGTCCAAATTATTGAATTAAATTTTTAAATCTTTAAATTCAAATAAATGTTTAATAATTTTTTGTATAATTAATATATATTTTAATCTAATTTTATTAATAAAATGAGTGATTCTTAATAATAATTAATCAGTTTTTCTAAATTAATTAATTTAGTTATAATAGAGATTCTAATCTAATGTTAGCCAATCATATTAAAGCTGGTAATAAGTACTTGCAATTAATAAGTCTTAATAAATCAAGTTCATTTTTTTGGAAAACTATTGTTCTAAGACAAAAGGAGCATGATTCATTTAATTATTGCTGCGAATATCTATTTTAATTTATTTATTTAAGCTTTAATTTAACATTAATTCTATAATTTTGTGTAACATTTAAGTTAAATATGAGACGAATATTATGTACGAACAGATTGTGTTTTCCCATTGACTTAGTTTTTAATGGCAATACTCTGAAGAATAAATCCAATGAAAATGAAAGTAAATTTTACTTTTTTGGGGCAAAATCTAGACTTTTTGGTGTATTTAATGTTTTATGTTTAGTGTTTTCTCTTCGTTAGCGGATATAATGAGTTGAATGAAAACTAAAATGTTTTAACAAAACATAACAACAAAATACACAAAATGTTGGATCAAATGATTGTTTTTTAATTTAATTTAAATGTTTTGTTCCTCAAAATTATGACTTTTGAAAACTATATTCAATTTATTATTTGTTTTAATTATTTTAATATAAACTATAAATGAGTGAATAAAACCAATAGTTTTTAATTAATTGTGTTCTTAATTAACAAAAAAGTTTACTAAAAGTGGTTTAAATAATTTGATTAACAAATTGGTTGACATTTAATTGAAAATTATGTCAATATTAGAGAAATTAAGTGAACAGCAGTTGACTCGACAGCCCGAAGAGGCCTTTGATATCCTCTGCAAATTAGGTATTCATTTATCCCAAACTATATTCAATTGATTTAATGTCTGATCTCTTAATTGTTTCTCTGATTTTAGGCGAAGGCTCTTATGGTTCGGTATATAAAGCACTGCATAAAGAGTCGGGTCAAGTGTTGGCCATAAAACAAGTGCCCGTCGAAAGTGATTTAGGTATCACTCGATTGCTATTAAATATTTAAAATTAGTATTAATTGTTGTCTAAAAAAGTGGTTAATTGCTAATTGGTTCGGATTCTATCTGTTTGTATCAATGATCTAGGTGAAATAATCAAAGAGATATCAATTATGCAACAGTGCGACAGTCCATATGTTGTCCGCTATTATGGAAGTTATTTCAAAGGTTAGACATTATCTGAAATTATCTGAAAAATTAGTATTCAATTTGTTTTGTCTTTGAATTAAAACAAACAAAAATTTCTTTTTCTTCTCTCCCTTTCCGTTACCATAAAAAATACAAATAAAACCCTTCTTTCGATAAAAATCGTTTCGGAATTCGACTGTAATTTCGATTTAAAAGACAGAAAAACTGAATTTAAATTCATTAAAGGTTCTGATCTCTGGATTGTTATGGAATACTGTGGCGGCGGTTCCGTCAGTGATATTATGCGAATGAGAAAGAAGACACTCACCGAAGACGAGATCTCTACTATACTGAGGGACACCCTCTTAGGTCTGGAATATCTGCACCAAAGGCGCAAAATTCATCGCGACATCAAAGCCGGCAATATTTTACTTAATAGTGAAGGACACGCAAAACTAGGTATTCCTCCCTTTCCTTTGATTAAAAATATAGTCTAATATTAAATGCATTTCAAATCTATTTTAAGATTATTTTGTATTCAATTTTAAACTCTTGTTTCGTGTTTTGAAATCTGTGCCAAAATATGTTTTCACTTATTTTTTGTTGTTTTTCCTTTAATTTGTTTACAAGTGTTTTGTGTGTTATACCTGTCCTTTCATATGTCGTTAATTTTTAATTATTTTCAGCCGATTTTGGTGTCGCGGGTCAACTGACGGACACAATGGCCAAAAGGAATACTGTAATCGGAACGCCATTCTGGATGGCGCCCGAAGTGATACAAGAAATCGGTTACGACTGTCTCGCAGACATCTGGAGTTTAGGTTTGAATACATTTTTCTAAATAATTTTAATACTTTAATAATTAAATGTATTCTAGGAATCACTGCTTTAGAGATGGCCGAAGGGAAGCCTCCATACGGTGACATCCATCCAATGCGTGCCATATTTATGATACCAACAAAACCGCCCCCATCTTTTCGAGACCCCGACCGCTGGTCCCCTGAATTCATAGATTTTGTTCAAAAATGTTTAGTAAAAAATCCGGAACAGAGATCGACCGCCAGTTCTCTATTACAACACGAATTTATA
This sequence comes from Achipteria nitens, assembly GCA_034698525.1. Lineage (NCBI taxonomy): Eukaryota > Metazoa > Arthropoda > Arachnida > Sarcoptiformes > Achipteriidae > Achipteria > Achipteria nitens. The sequence continues at coordinate 8,229 of JAQGBR010000560.1, read as the reverse complement.
CTGAGAGCACCGCCTGTTTCTATACTGCAACAGATGATACAAGAGGCCCGTATGATATTACAGGAGAGCTCAAGAGATGTCAGTTTTTGCCTGTCCTTTGAAATTGATTTGATTTAAAGTATTACTTTAATTGTTGATTAGGAGTCAGACGATAACATAGAGTCGTCAACAATAGTTCCCTCATCTAAAGACACGACTCTAAAGCCATCTCACGATCAAACAATCACTTCTTCGACCACTAAAACCAATGCCACCACTTCTGACGTCGAATCAGATTTAGGGACTCTTATTATAAACGATGAGACGGACGACGAAGAGTTCGACAAAACATTGAAACCGGCATTTCTTCAACATTTCGAGAGAAATGAGTCAAAACTGGTATTAATTCTCTTCTGTTTTGAGTGAATTAATTCTCATTATTTGTTAATTACTCTAATTTTTAGGTCAATAATTCAAATACCGATGGAATACAAATTAATTCTTCACTTCAGACAACAAATCAATTTTCAGATGAATTAACGATTCGAGAGCTGAATAACAGTGCCGTAAATAACAATCACCCCTCAAATAATGGTAATTCACCGCAAGTGACGAATAGTTCTTTCAATTCGCCACAACATCACCCAATGTTAGGTCAATCACCACAACAGTCACCTCTGCATAACTCACCGCACAACCCAATGTCCAGAGCTATAATGCTTGAGGGAGACTTCGAATTCTTAAGATATCTCTCTGTGGAAGAGCTCAGGTCACGAATGGCTAACTTAGACATTGAAATGGAGGCCGAAATTGAAGAATTGAGGCGTAGATATGCAGCCAAACGACAGCCCATTCTCGACGCGATGGACAACAAAAAGAAAAGACAACAAAACTTTTGAAAATTTAAGTCATTTCTATTGAAATTTATTATATTTTAGGATAAATTTGTTTAAAATGATAACTAATTCTAAATATTATAACAAATTTCTCTAAATTTATAGAAAACTGAGATCTGAGTGAAGAAAATAGAAGTTTTTGTCTATTTATTAGTTTTATATTTTTTAAGAATTCAATTCAATTTAGAGTTTTTCGTTAGTTTTGTTTAAATACTTTTCTTTTCTGAGAATATATTTGAGAAGAAATATATATTTATTAAGAAATTATTTGAATATTTAAAGAAAACAATTGAATGAATGACTTTAACCTCAGCTTAAAGTTTCTTTCAATTGATTTTATCATTAAATTCGTTCTCATTTTTATAGGAATTGAATTTAACTAAAAAACAGTTTCAATATTTTTTGACTTATATTTTCAAAAATATTTGATTTATTTCTAATTCTGTTTATTATTTTAAAAAAATTTAATTTATTTTAACTTATATTTTGTTTTCTTAATTTTTTGCATTTTTTGAGGACTTTTTCTCATTGATTATCATTTTTAGGGTTTTATTTAAAATTAGTTTAATAATTGATTCCTAAAATCACACGAATATGCCTTAAAATTATATAAAATTAGTTATCTTTCTTCCAGTCATTTAAATCATATGATATGAAAAATTTTTGAAATATTTTTAGCGCCAAAAATATGACTAATTCTTATGATTAAAAGTATTTTATTGTAACAAAAAATATTGAATTTATATTTAGTTATCACAGAAAACAATCCAAAAAATATCAATTATTTCACTTAAATAAGTATTTTTCTATTTGACTTTAATTCAATTATAATAATTAATATGTCTTTCCATTTGTTTACCGAAGATCTGTAAAACAGTGTTTTCAGTCTTTTTCAGAGTCCAGTTATTTAAGAGTTTTGTAGTCTTTATCTAAAATTATTTGAAATGAATTGTAATATAATTTTAAAAATTTTTAAATAAAATCATTTTTAGTTATTTATTTGAAAACTATTTGATATAAATGTTTGCATTGAATCCATTGAATGTCATATTTTTTCAAGAAAAAGTGGTGATTAGTTAAGAAATAACTTCCAGTGCTCTAAACACTAGTTATGTTCCAATTTTTTAAAATTTTGATAACTCATTGAATTTAATTTTATTGGTCGATATCTTTTGATTTGTTTATTTCGATCAATAGATTTAATGTATTTATCAGTAAATTACTATTTTCTTCAATAATTTATTTTTTAAATTGGTTTCAATCGATAAGTATTTTAGTTATCATTAATTGGAATATTCTGTAGATTGATATCTGTTGTCAATCAACAGAATATCTGTCAAATTCATTGATTAGGTGTTACCAACCAATAAAATCAATTAAATTTCTGTTCAAACTTATATAAATTGATTATTAATTGAATTTATGTAAAACTATTTGAATTCGTCGTTAAGTTTACTTTAATTTAAACTTAAATTGAATTCTCTTTAATTGATTTTTAGTTTAAATAAATCAAAGAAAATGTTTGAAAAAGTTATCGAAGACTTCAATAAAAATGGTTTTGTATTAATTCCTGATTTTCTCAATCGAAATGATATAAAACAATTAAAAGATGCCGTCCATAATATGGTTGAAGTAATAGATGTTAAAAAGGAACGACTGGCCACAGTCCACACTGGACAATACAATTTTGTTGAATAAATGCCACGAAAATGTCACTCAATTAACACATGATTTAGATTTCATTTATAAACAATGTTTACATTTATTCTGTTTTAACAGAATATTCTGTATATTCTTAGCAATTAATACTTTAAACTATGAAAAAGTTCTTAAAAATTATATAAATTCAATGATTAGATTAAAGTTCATTAAACTCTTTTTTTTACTAAATTTGACTATAGTTTGAATGATAATCCAGGATATTTGTATTTAAGATTAAGTATTAAAATCTAAGATTAATTGGAGTCAACTTTAAGAATAGATATAAAACAGAGATTTTTATCAGTTCTAACATTTTTCAAGCAGTGATTGCAAACAATTTTCCAAACATTGTTTCAAATTTTAATCATAAGTAATGTTTAATTTATACAGTTTTAAGAAAATTTTAATAATTTTATTAACTTTTGATAACATAATATCTAAAACCTTTGGTAATCTATAAAATATTTCCATTAAATCTTAATAATATTTATGAATTTTGGTTTTAAGATGAATCTACCAACTTTATTCACGATCATGGAAAATTATTTATAAAACATATTCAGTTGAATCAAAAGGATTTTAAGAAAAAGTTTGATTTCTATATTCATTACAATTAGAAATTCATTGAATAACATTTGAATTTAATTTGTTTTAACTTAAAATGATTTCATTTTTTAAGTGTTTATAGTAGTGAAGGATTCGGTGAACCGACCACTCAATCAACTGAATCAAAAACCCCTGTAATGACGTTTCACTCATTGAGTAAGTTATCTTTTAATTAATAAATAGATTATTCTCTATTGGATTGAATTACTAAAAGTTAACAACTTTTTATGGTCTTCCCTTTATTTTGTGCCATTTTTACTCTTTTATCTGTCGCCACAATATTTCCGATTAGTTTACGTTCTCTTAATTTTATAATTACTTTATAATAGAAAAAAATTGTTAAAAAAAAGTTGAATAATATTTCATACAATGAACACAATTTCAAAATTAAATCCCTGAGTAAAAAATTTAATATTTATCTGAATATACTCTACAACTGAATATTAGAGTCTCATTAAACAGAATTATATTTTTTCGGCTCATATTATTAAAAAGAGAGAGACTTATTGCAGAAACCCATGCGATTGATATCCAAAGTTTTATGTTGAGCTCTGAACTGAGTGGTCGATAGAGTTTACGATATCTTTCATAAGCAATGATTAACATCGAAAACGCCGACACATAAAGTGTTGAATCGTTAACTGAGACAATGATTCCACAAATAATTGAGAGCACCGGCGAATAGTTGACAGAAAATGCAGCGCAAAACCAACTGCGAGTTATGGCCAAAACACTAAACACTATTTCAGAAACGGTTTGATTTGCGATTAATAGAAATGTTGTGGTTTTCAATTGTTTTCGGTTTAAAATGTTTAGAATTATTGCATTGAAAAAAATTGCCGCAAAAAATATTAACATAAAAGACACGTAAAAAAGCCATTCAAATATCGGATAACCCTTTGTAGACATTTTGATAATTTACAAATTCATTGCATTATTTTATTCATAACTTTGATATTTCACTCAAAACTTATTTTGACTTTAAGTAACAATAATTAAATTAATAATAAAATTAAATTTTTATATAAGTTTTAAGGAACTCAATCTATATCCCAGATAATTTTCGAGGATATCCAATCTTGTTTCCTGCTTCCTCCACATAGTCCTCAATTTATGATTATCTGTCATAAATCAGGCAAGGTCATTCACTCTAGGATATGTGTAATATGCTGTTTTCTCATTGGATGTGAAGGGTAGAAGAATTTGCTTGATCATTTTTTTTGAATAAAACATTCATTTCAATCGACTCATCATCATTAAGACAACTGAAATGATGATAATTTTTCGGACAACTACCTTCCCTCTTTCTATGAACACACACACACACACACACACACACACACACACACATTAAATATTTATTTTATATTTCAAATAATTTTTAATTTTTCAATACATTTATTATTTTATTCTTTATATTAAATTTAAAGCCAAAAAATAAAATAAAATAAATGTAAATAAAATCTAATGATTTGAAGCATTCAGACTATTCTCAGATAAAACTGAATTACGTTTTTTAGGCAACAGTTTATCAAAATTAAAGATAACTTTACTATTTTCTAAATCTTTGTTTGCATCGAACCTCCATTTACCGATTTTGTAAATAATCAGGAATAGTATCACTGCAACTATACTCGAAACCACTCCAATGAATATCGCTTTTTCAAAACATGTTCGGGTCAGCGCTGATATCCATATTAATACAATTGTCACCATTAAAATTGTTAGTAAAAAATATAGTTTTACTAGATCAGTTAAAATGTTCAATTAATTAATTAGAATCACAAATCAATGTTTTAAATAATTATAAATTATCGAAATATTATCTATAAAATAAAAGTTGAGAATTATTCGGATAACTTACAAATCCAGTCAAATACTTTTATAAGTTTTATTTTGTAGTTACTTTCCAGGCGTTCCTCTGAGGCCAAAGTGACTAAAATCTGAGGCCCCGACACTCGATTCATATTCATTAAAACATGACTCGAATAAATTGAGAAATCAATTTTTTTGTTTCATTAATTATTCATTTATATAACGTTCCAATAATTTTGGTCAAAGGTTTCCATGGATTTAATTATTGGACTGAAATCTAAACGTGACTTTAATTATAGTTCAATAATATTTCATTAATTAGTTAATTAGTTACTCTAATAATAGATTAGATATTAGGCATTCATTTCAGTTCATTCATTCAATTGTTTTATTTTTCCATATATTTTATTACTAATAATTTTTTGTTTCTAATTTTAATTCAGAGATTAGAAAAGTTTTCAATAGAATGAAGTTAACAAAAGGTTATATCGGATGACATTTTCTATTACTCTGATCACAAAAACAACAGCCGCAGCAATCGTTGGACAGCAAACACTTCTCTCCATTTCCAACACAAGTTCTCATTGAAATGCGGTCATTCATTGGTAGAGCAAAGTTTTCAATAGAATGTTCAAAAGAATGTTCAATAGATCCTGCCCTACATATGCCCTCTCGAGCACTGATCCTTTTACAAATACCTCGGCAACAGTAGGACTCAGAATCACAAAGTTCACCTATATCATTTGAATTTTAAAACTTAATAATTGAATTTATATTAAAAAGTTTAATAAAAACTGATACCTAAATGACTGCATCTTTTATATTCAAAACCATTAGAAATGATAAATAATAAAAAGAGTGAGACTTTAAATAAAATTTGTTTAACCATTTTATTATTGATTATCAATTTGATATCAAATCTGTTTAATTTAATATTAGATTAAATATCCAATAAAATTGATAAATAATTTATTAATAATTGATTTTAATTTGAGAAAAAGTATAACCAATAAATGTTTGTCTAAACTCTTTATATATTTTGTATCTTGATTTTTCTAGGTCTGATCTTTATCATCAGATGATCAATAATTGTCATTGAATTAATCTGTCCTTCCACCCTTCCACCCTTCTGCTTTTCAGTAACGCTTATAATGAAGGTTTAAACCGAAGAATCAAATTTATTTTCTCCAATTTTGTGCTCATAATTGAAAGCGCGTGCGTTAATTGTATTTCTATTGAATTTTAGTTATTTTAAAAAACTGCTAAAAATGTAATAAAAAAATTTCTGAATTAGTTTATTAGTGAATAGAAATAATATAATTGTCTGACTCTGCTTTCAATTATCAAAATAGTATTATTCAATTTGAAAGATATTTTTAATTATAAGAAATTAACCAAATTTAAGAGATTTGAAATGATCTAGGAAGAAAAAATTGGCATCAAGTTTATATTGACATTAACATGCATACATCATAAAAATGAATTTACTAAATACAGTTATGTTTGTAAATAAGTTTAATAATACTTTATTTGATTAATTAAATATACAGAATTGTATCTTGATAAAAATTGAGTTATCAAATTAGTGGTTACTTTGCTAACATAAAAATAATAAAAAGGTAACTTTGTTTGTGAGTTAACTGATTCGGAGTTTGTAAACAAGAAATCATATGATATGACGTCTGAGGAGAGCTCTGATGCGAAACAGAGAGACGTTTCACAGAAAATACTTCAATACGTCTGCACTCAAAATGTTTTGAATGAATGAATTGAGATAAACATTAATTTAATAATAGATTAATTGATTAGATATTAAACTATTATTTGAAAATCAGTGAAATTCACCTCAAATTTAAGATTGATTTTAATCAAAATTAACTGATAATTGCATTCGTTTTGCAAATAAAACTGAATTAAATTTTAATATTTAATTTTAATGTATTTATTTGTTTTGGATTTTTTGCAATATTTTGTGATATATTTATTAATTAAATTTCAATAATTTTTTCGTTAAAATTGTTTGAAATTTTCTTAATAATTGATTAAATCAAGTCTTCGTTAAAATTGTTGTCAATTATTATTGTATTAAAATTTTAGCCAAAAATCAATATTTATTGAGATTTTAATATTTATGTATTTATTGAATGTTATAATAGTTTTTCAATTGATATTCAAAAGTGATATTTGAGGTAAATATTGATTTTGTTTTTCAACTATTTTTCAATAGATTTTATTTTTTGAATAAATAATTAAATACTTTATTATGAATTGTGAAGAGTTTTGAACTCATTTTTCAAAGTTATTGGTTTAGTCAGTGAATAACCAGGGATTGAATGACCCAAACGTTTGATAGCCTTTTAAATAGTTTGAAGTCATTTAACTCATATATGAATAGAAGAAATCATTGAATGCACAGACGGTTAAAGAGAAGGGCAAAGGGTTGGCAGAGAAAGTGATGAGAAAGTCATTGATTTTTTGTATATAATTTGCAATGAAATCCAGTCCTCAAACTCTTGAACTTAAGTTTAGATCAGATATACTTTTGTCAGAGAATACCTTCAAATGTCCTCTAAATTCAAAACTATTATAATAAACTTAAGGCACAAACACTTATTGCTATTATTTTGGGGTTTATATTAAAAATAGTTTCACTTATTTTGAGTTACAATTTATTATCTCTAGTTTTCAATGTTATCATAATTTACTCTTTCATTGAATATTTTGTTTAATTTTTTTTTAAATATATATTTTAAACAATATTTAAGAAATATTTTAAAACCCAAACGATTGTAAGGATTGTTAGGGAAAAACCTTTAAATAAAAGACTTTTATAAGTTATAAATTATAACTCGATTTCCTTATCATATTTGTCGGTTGAGCTCAAAATTAATTCAATTTGTATTTTATTAATCACTTTATTATTTGAGTGAATATTTTTCACGAAATATAATCTTTGAGTTGAAAACTGATTTAATTAATTGTTTTTAATAATTGATTTATTAAACTCTTTTAACTAATTTTCTCGAAACTAATGGTAAGATTAGACAAATTAATATTCAATTATTTTGAAGACGTTATCCAAAGAAATATTTTAATTTTGACGTCAATTGTATGCAAGTATTAGACATTTATTTAGTTAACTAATAGTTAATAAAATATTTTAGCAATGAATTGATTCTCTGTTTTTTTCATTTATATATTTAATTAAATTTATTTTTCAGATAATTTAAGT
>JAQGBR010000559.1:0-12311 GCA_034698525.1 Achipteria nitens | reverse complement strand
TGTGTGAGAGAGAGAGAGAGAGAGAGAGAGAGAGAGAGAGAGAGAATGGAAATAGGAGTGAAATATCTTTTAAAACTCTTGTCATGAATTTATTTGGAGCAGATCTCAACATTTAATTCCTAATTTCCATTTATTTTTATATATTTTTGTCAAATTCATAACTCGTCTCTCGTTTTCATTCAAATCATTAAATTTGATGATAAGAGTCGTCAATATTTTCTTTTGATATATCGTTTGAAATGTAGGCTTATTTTCACTAATTTTGCACAAAAAAAAATAATAATAAAATCCAGAATTAAATTAGTTTTTATTTTTATTACTAATTTTGAAAGAAGTTTTAGTATTGCATTGAATTATGGTATTCTTAAAAATAGGAATTTTCTAATTTATTTATTTTATTTCGGTTTTCAAATTGAAATTTAATGTTTTCTTTGCTGAACACATGAAAGAAAAACTTTTCAATTATAATCATTTTCTCAAATCGACTAATGTTTTAAAATATAAATTTTCATTAATGAAATGAAATGATGTTTCCCTCAATTATTATACATTTAATGACTTTATGTGTATTGAAATTGAAATCAATTCAGACATCGAAACGACATAATTATAATAGTTTTCAACTAAAATGAAAAAATATATTTAAACATTAAATTTTTATTTCTGATTATTTGGTCATAAATTTTAATCTAATAGTAATTTACATTAATATTTATCTACAAATAATTGCAATTTTCAATCAGAATATCAATGTGTGATGACTTTTGTGGACTGTGCTCTTCATCGAAGTGCAGGTGCTTTCATTAGAACTTTTTTTTTATTGTTTTCGTTCGTTTCATTTTTTTGCAAATATTTTAATATAATTGATGTAAATGTAATGAGAGGTCTAAAAGTGAAACAGAGCTCACCTAAAAGGAAGGCAGTGTTCATCTGATCTGCAATAATAAGGCGATACTCATTATCGTAGAGATTGTTCGCTGATTTATGCATTGCATACAAAGGTTGGATCAGTTAATGACTATTTCATTATGAGCTCAGTATTCATATCTGGGTGGAGGAGAAGGTATCACACGATCAGACGACCGAACCATTCGCATAAACTAATGATAAAAACAAGAATTCTTCTTCACTGGTGTACAAGTGTTATGTTTCTGCTCTCTGCCTGTGCTCTTCAGTGTGTGTAATATAAATCCTATGAGGGCGAGTCAGTTTTTAGACTCAGACATCTCGCTGTGATTACCCTTCCATATTTCCCGAATCTCTCTCTCTCTCTCTCTCTCTCTCTCTCTCTCTCTGAGATTTGTTAATACCTGAGCGCTAGTAAAGGTCTAATTATTAGTAGACGAGGTCTTCGTTTTTTAATACATAAATTTATTAAATTAAATACAAAGGAAAGCAAAAAATCGATACGAAATTCGTGTACAAAAAAAATTAATCACAACTTTCACACTATAGTGAGAAGCGGTGAAAATGTGAACTTCACTCTCACTTTTCTCTCTCATATTAAAAATTTAATTAAAAATCTTTTTAATGCCTTAGAGCTAAAGCAGTAGCAAAAAAACGCATTGAATGAAAAAATGCATAAATATAGTCGTAGTGAAGAGGAACAGACATATCACACATTTCTTTATTTTATAATATTCGTGCGTTTGTTATGAGGATAATCATAAAAACAGAGCATAAAATAAAAGGGAGGAAAGCGAAGGGCAATAGTTTTTATTGTCACTATGACTATGGACTCATACGATTCGTGTGTCGTATAATAAATAAGTAGAGTTAGAGATATGTTTTGCTCCATATCTCCAAAAATATAATATAATGAAACGGAATGAATGATAATTCAGTTTTTTTGCTGCTCTTCTCCACAACTCCGAGAGTACATCACAAACACATCCCTAAGCATTGTAGGGATTCTATAGATGAATAGATGGCTCAGGTATTACAAGTATTGAGCTAGCAAAACTAAAAAAAAGTTAGTATTGGTTTGCCGTCAATCGGATTCATTAATTACTGGATCTGTTATTGTAAATGTCATACTCGAGGCCTACCGAATGATCGTGTGGTTGGCCGTTGTGTTACGCGCTTATGAATCATATAAAAGGGAAGTTCACTCTGTTAGTCATGTTGAATAAAACAGAGCCACTAATATGCAATTCCCACGTTCAGCAGCACTGGTAGGAAGTACACCGACCTTAATAAGTGCCTAATTACAAACGATGTAAACATAAATAATGAAAACATAACTAACACAACACATAACACACACACCATTAGAATCGGTAGTCATACTCGAGAGTCCGGCCAAAGTCATAGAACAAAAACTCGTTGACAGACATTCCGTGCTATCGTCTCCTCTTTTTTATTTATTACAAAAACAGTTGTCTGTCTTTCCTCTAATGATATCGCAGTTATTATCAAATTTTTATTAATTGATTTAAAGCCTAACAAATAATTTACATTAATTTTGTCGCTATTTTAGAGATAACCAGAATTTAATGTTTTATTTATTAGACATTATTTGGCTGTGAATTCGTGTTTTGAATTTTGTATACAATTATGTTTTCCGAACGCTTTTGTTTGTCATTATTTTTAACCCCAAATGAATGATTTTTTTCAATTATTTTTACAGAAAAAGGTTTTTAAAAAATTGAATTAAATGTCATTTCAATGGTTTCGTGTCAATGAATGGCGAAAAATGAATAATGAATTTATGGGTTTTTCATTATTTTATTTTATTTCAAATTCAGATTCTGATGAAAATCCTCTTTAATTGTTGTGTTTTTCTGAAAATAATCAAATATTTTGATGAGTGTTTTTGACATTAATTTTAATAAATTGAATATAAAATAAAATTAATTTTTATCTCAATTTCTGTCTTTTGACTCAAATACTGGTTGACATCAAATTTATTTTAAATTTTTGTCGACAGAGAATACATTCATTTTATCCAATTGTTTGGAATCAAGTCTCGAATGAATGTCCTTTGAGAGCAAAATATGAAAAATAAGATTTATTTCTCTTTGGATTTAACTTTGAATTTCTGATTTTGATATGAAATTAAATGTCAAACAGAGTTAAGTACTTTTATTCTCTCTGTTTGTCTGAAGGGATACTATTGTTTTGTAGACAAATCTTATTAATATTTGATGGTTTGTATGAGTAGGTCGTCAGCTATTATCGTTAGAGAACCAGTGCTTCGGTGATGGCCTACCGGTTGTGATTCATGAGATGATGCACTCAATTGGATTCATTCACGAACACCAGAGACAAGACCGCGATCTTTATGTTAAGATACACTTTGAAAACATAGTATATGTTATGTAATCATATTTAATGTCTATATTCTATTGACTCTTAAAGATAATGGACAGACACCTTAATCAAAATCAACCTATTGATTGATGGTCTGCCCTCTATCCCTCTATTCCGATGTTCTGTTAGCCAAAGAAGACAGTGATTCCTCTCCTCATTAGACAATTCATAATTTGTTTTTTCTAATTAAAACTATTATTATATAACTCGAGATCTGATTTCAAACAATTATTAAATAAAATTCAAGAGTTTTTGTCGACAAAAATATTTTATTATTTCAATCATTTATAAAGATTTTTAGAAAATGAATATATTTTTAAACAATATTTTATATCTAATAAAAGATAATAAAAGAATTTTTTAATTTCTAAAATCAGTGAAATCGATAACAAATATTTTTATGTCAATCAGTAATTGACTCAAAAGACTGAAATTCAAACAGTTTTGAGAAAAAATTCAATTTTAATGGAATTATTAAAACAAATGAATTGTGAAAACAATTAACTTTTTGGGAATTAAAGTGAATTATTTGAGAAGAAAATAAATGGATTCAATGAAATTCACTGATTTGTCTGAAAATGTAATAAAATTATAGCAAAAAATATTAATTAAAAAGTAATCAAGAATTTTATGAAATTAATACTTAATTCAATCAAATGTGAATACTTGAAGAGAATCAGTAGTTTTGGGAATACTCTTTGGATTATTAATTAAATTATACTTCTTTTGGATTACTTTATCAAATAATTCTGAGTTATTTTTGAATAAATCTATCCATTCATCCGACAACTCCTTTACTATTGAATACATATTTCTTGCGATCAATTCAATGGTTTTGTCTTTTGTTTCAAAACAATTGTATTTATCGAAAGTAATCAACAAATTTATGGCATTATTTGAGTTAATTTCAGTGAACATCAGATTTTCGACAATAGATTTCAGTTCTAAGACTTGATATTTGTTTGAAAGGATTAACAGTTTTTCTGTAGAGTCTTCGACATTAGAATATCCGAAATACAAGAATTTGAAGAACTCTTCCACTGCTTCTTCACTGAAGTCTTCAATATTTACTTCATTTTTGTATTTCTCTTTCATATCAGTTGTAAACATAATTTTGAAAACTTCTGAATAAGAGCTGAGAAACACTTTTGAAACGAAATAATAAATAACTTACAATAAATTGCATTCAATTTGTTTAACATTTAATTCAATACTCAATTGAGTGAACACTTCTTTTTAATTACATTTTTTGATAACTTTTTCATAATTTTTTGTTTTAATTAAATAAAAGTTTTGTTAACAAAATGTTCGAACGCTTCGGTAAATGGTTTATCAATACCGGTATTTCCAGCCATAAGCCAGTGATTGCAATCCAAGAGCCAAATCCAAACAATAGTAATTGAACTATAATTTTAGCCATTCTTTAGATATTAATAATTGACTAAAAAAGTAGTGAAACTCTAATTACAAATAATTAATAATCAATTAAAACAAAAATAAAGTTTATTTGAATCAGAATTCTATCAAATATTTGAAGTCAATTGACGTAAAATAAATATAATTTTAAATTAATGGTTAGAATCAGTGAATTGTGTTTTCATTTACTGAGGGTTTCGACAGTTTTTTGTAAACTTTTTGTTTTGGTTCTCAACTTATTTCACATAATTTATGGATTTATTTATATTTTGTTTTTATTTTGATTTTTCTCACAATTTTTAGACACAAAATATAGACTTTATTTTAATTGTATTTAAATTTTAATTTAATTAATCGATTGTTTGTATAAAATGTCAAATAATTTAATGACAAAAGATATCAATGATTTAGGATTGGATTCATTTTTGTCTCCTTATGTCAAGAAAATGATCCAAAAATTGTCTTCAAATGAGTCCAAAATTATTGATATTTTGGACTCTAATTTGTGTCTCAATTGGTCTCAAATCAAAGATTTAATTCCCGACAAAATTGACTTTACATCTGAATTAAGTGAAGAGTCAATCGATAAGCTCTCAAATATCAGTCTTTTGATTGAATCAATTGGTCTAACATTCAGTCAAATGATTGACAAAAATATGGACTCTTTGTGTCATATTTTAGAACCAAATCTTTTTTGGACTCAAGAGTTAAGAAAAACATTTATTGAATCGATTAAAATGATTAAACAAAACCAAAACAACGATAAGAGAAGTGTTAATAATATTCTTAGCCTTCAATTGATTAGCTGTTGTTGTGAACAGTCTTTAGGAAATGTTGTGTTAACAGCGGTTCCATTTGTTCCGCCACTTCTCAAAGATCTGCTGACACTCGAAGAACTCGAGACAATAGTCGGACAGAAGATTGTTATGTTATTACAGTTAACAATGGGTTCGCCCATCACTTTGAATATCCGTAACCTTTTATGGCACGGATTTGTCGCTCCCGAAGATATTGATGAGAGGTTTGGCCTGTTTTTGGTTTGTATTTGTGCCACAATTGGTAGGGATTTAGATCAGAGTTTTCGTGATAAGAGTTTACCCCAAAGACCTCTTCTCGTGGTTTCACCACAAGTCTATGAATGGAAGTCTTTGTTTCCGATTCTAAACTCAAGTGATTTAAAAATAATTTGTGACAAAGTTTTAGACATTTCTCCGTTTATTTTGAGAAGAATGACATCTCTTTGGAAATATGCGATAGAATTGTATGAAAATCAATGTTTTGGTCATTCAATTGCAGTACTTTTGCCACAATTGGAGTCATGTCTCCGATATATTTATTGTTCAGTTAATGGCATTCCCTCTAAACTGATGACAGCAATCGCTAAACAATATTATCTGACATTCGCTGAAATCCTGTCGCCAACACTTCCTGACTGTCAACAAAACAATTCAATTCACAATCTTTTTGGTCAGTCATTCATAGAATTACTTTTAGATTTGATAACAATACCCGACGGCCCCCGAATCAGAGATAAGTTAAGTCACGGACAGATCGATATATTTTTAGTCGAAGGCTTTGTCGCCAATCATATCCTCTGCGCCTCTATTTGTGCTCTCGTTTTGGCTGACATTAAGTTATTCAATAAAAGAGAATATTATTCTTCATTCGCTATAATTCAGGAAATATTGATTATTGGCTCAGAATATAGAAGTCTTTTCCATCCAATGTCTCGATTGAGAAGAAAAATCATTAATTTTGATAAAAATATTTCACAATTAAATGAAATATCATTTGAAATGAGTTCAAACAATTCAACTAAAATATCGCAAAACAATCAAATATTAGTCAAACAATTGAATCAATTGATTGGTTTTAACGAAAAGCAAAGTATTTCTCAAAAATTAGATGAAATCAATTTAAATATTATAACAAATCCTAAAACTGAGTCCGAAATAATAATTTTGCACCAAATCGTTGATAATATGATCAAAACCTGTGATAATATTCACAATTTTCTTATTTTAAGGACAGAACAACACAGAGATATGAAACTAAGATCGAGACAAAGGGCTAACTATTATCTAATGTTAGATAAGATCCAAATATTTAAGAATACTTTCTCTTTAATTCTCTGGACTTTATTTTTATTGTTTACAACAGATTTAAAACTTAATGAATCGAAAAATTCAGACAAAATATTGAAAAGTCTGAGATTTTCAGTCAGTTTTTGTGAAAATTTGAGTTCAAATAGTAGTTTAAAAGTGAATAAATGGGAGAAATGTTATATTATTTGCGAAAACATATCATTATTTCTCATTAAAATGTTTAGTGATTTAGAATTAAATCATATAAAATGTGCTGAAAATAATGTAAACGAAAGTATGAATAATAATACAAACATTGAATAAAATGTTTTTTTTCATTGAATAAATTGTCTGCGAATGTCCTCAACCAGTCTTTAAACAGTCCTTAACCTTGGGATATGTGAGTCACATATGTGAGGCAAATGACTAATTTTGGGGTCGTCCCATTGGATGCAAATACAGCACAACTTATTTATAGAAACATTTGGTTTTGATTTTTAAAATCTGAACATTTTTGGCAGAAAATCAATCGTTTATTTTAAAATATGATCGATAACTCATTTATCAATCATTTAATATCTTCTGCCGATGAAAGACGAGGAAAACTTTAGATAATTTAGTCTATTATTTATTGTGTTAAGGCTTTTGAGTTGAATTCTGATTGATATGCACTCTATCTTTCAATTGGGGTTATTATAGGATTTTATTCTTAACTTATTATAACAGTTTTGGGCGTTTCAAATGACCCTTTGATAAGGAATGGCAACTATTTGTAAAACAACTCATTCTTTCGTTATTTTTAATTAGAATTTTTTTTAATGAATTGCAAAAAATTTAGTTTACAATAAAAACATTTTTTTATTCTTGTTATTTATTCTTGAATTTATGGCACATATTTTAATAAATATTAAGTGAATTTTAAATGAATTTTAATTATCTTTGGATAAGTCTTATGGCGTTTTATAAGAAATGTTTTGCTCTTTAAGTATAAGTTTTATATTTCGATAAATAAATATAAAATTTGATGACTTTTGTGACAAATGACTAGTAATCAGATTACTATACAATCGCTTAATATTTGAGTTATTAGTTATGAAAATCTGATTGAAAAAAGTGAAGGAAATTATTATTTGAAATATTTTCAGGAATTAGTCATTGATTTTATGTACAAAAAGGCACCGAAAGAATAGATTACAAATGAATTACTCTTTTTTGACGTCTATTTAAGTGTTTTTTCAATTAATTTTTTGATTCAAACCGTGTTTTTGTTGTTCACAACGAATGTATTGTCGGCGAAGAGGAAGGACTGGCACTTTCAGAACCAGAAGTTGAGTTTCGATGGCTTTCACTTTTATCATTGGATGAGTGAAGACAATTGCTTTTCTCTTTGATTATCATTTGTTCCAATTCTAAGAGTTGTCCCATAAAATTGAGATTCGGAGAAATGATGGGTCGCTTAGTTTTGACCAGTTTATAGGCGTCCACTAAACTTATCAATAAGTGTCGCATCAGATAAGCGATGGTTATGGTCGCAGATCGGGATATACCGGCCTTACAGTGAACTAATACTTTGCAACCTTTCTTTCGCGCCTCATCTGATGGTAAGGACAGGCAATTAGGGTTGGAATCAATTGTTTTAAATAAATGATAATTAAATGATAACTAACCGATGAAATCAAACGCTTCTTCAAAGTATTGCTTCAGATTTTGATGATAAGAGTCTGCGGCCGACAGTCTCTTATAGAGAACTCCAGACTTTTGTCGGTCTTCGGGAAGTTGTGATGCAGTGATACTCAAGACATAAGTGATGTCCAACTGTTCTAAACTTTTAGAATCAGCGTATCGTTCGCTGCCCAGAAAAAGGAAGGGTAAAATTGGTGATGGCTTAGAGCACAGGTCATCCATTTCAATATCAACCATACTTCTCATTATTAAGTTAATTGACTGAAAGACAATCTGAAGATTAAATGTTTGCAACTCTTGTTATGAATCAGAGTTTGTGATCAACTTTTGACGACAACTTTCGAGTAACGAATAACTCATACTTTTTTGTGTAAAGGAAAGCACAGTATTAATAGAGTAGCAGTAGTTGGGGATCAACAGGTCTGAGGTCTGCCTCAGTAGAGGCTGTGCTCCAGACATGTGCGCTGATCATGTGATGACTCATTCAATGCAAATGTAGTTCAGTCCCTCTCACGATATGTTCAAAGTCTGAATGAATGACAGCTCATGTACTCTAAACAGAACTGTTTTGCGAACAAATTGTTTACAATTATTGGCATAAATCTAATCTACAGAAGACTAGTGAACACTCGACTAACCTATTGTCCACTTATCGCTTCCATAACTTCTATTAATTTATTATAAGTTTCAATACTTATTAAACAATAAGTGAATACAAACCCATAAAAACTATTTTCAATTAAAATCAAACAAAGATTTAATGCTTTTATTGATTGGATTTAATTTTTTTTAATAATTTAATATAAAATAATTAATGGATTAAAATATTAAATACAAATTTAAATACAATTTAAATGCAGACTAGAATTGGTGTCACAATAGATGGTGAGCCCTAACAGAAACCCTCCTTTCGATGACTGTTATAATCAGAAGGAATAATAATGCGCTCAGAATGAGATAAACCAATTCTATTTCAACAAAAACAAAGGGATAGCTTTCTATTAATCGGCCCAAAATAAATGGTGTGATCGCTCCGGTAATACCATTGCCGAAGACCAGAACTGTGCTGACCGTATCGGTTAGTGTCACCTGACTTGCGGTCAAAGCTATTATCGATGAATACATCGCAGAAAAGCCGAAACCTATTCAACAAAATTATGAAAAATATTAAATATATTATTGAAAACCAGAAAAAAAGTAAAGAGAGTACCCATTAGTATATTCCCGATCCATATAAAAGTAGAGGAGTTGTGTCCGTAATATAGGAAACCCATTGCTATGATTAGTATAAATAAGTGGTAAATAATCATTATTTTTGGCCCAACTTTTAATGCAATGAAAGCACTGACACATCTGCCGATCGTATAACTGCTACACATAACCGATAGAATTTCGGCCGCCTTTTGGGCCGATATCTTCGGAGGAATGAACTGATAATAAGTTGAACTGTAGTTAAAGAATGAGGTCTCCAGTGAACAGTAAATCGACAAAAATATAGCGAACAGTCCTATCAGTAGTGTTTCGTTTCTATTTATTGGTGTTCGAGGAATAGTAGGACTGTCCGATCGGACGGAAACTTCGTTGGAATTATGCTGTTCTGAATCATTAATAAGACTTTCAGTCGAATCCTTTCTTTTGAGTTTCTTTTCGTTTGGATTTTTGTAACGAATCGTAAAAAACATAATTAAGAGAATCGTTGGAACTGTTATTAAAGTAAAATTCAATTAAGAGTTGACACAAATTTGATAAATACTTCAATAAAATTATTACTCAATCCTTGAAGAGAAGCAGTGATCAGAAACGGTGTCCTCAAAAGCTCTCTCCTATCGACCACTGGTTTAGTTGTATTTTGAATCCAATCATTCAATAACTCATGCGATGCAATGGAATGCGTGCCGTTCTCACCGGACAGATATGGTCTGACAAGAATTGGGGCCAAAACAGAACCCAATCCATACATGAATTGTGAGAACTGCATAACCGCTGAGTTCTTGTTTGGCCACATCTCAACTAACCAGACATTATTGCCAGTATCCCAGGCACCCGCTCCTAACCCATTGAAGAATTGGCACAAATAAAAGGCCCAAATGTTTGGACAAAACGGGATCAGAGCTACCGATCCGCTCATTCCAAACAAGAGTATAACTAACGTTAACTGTCTGTTCACATATTTGTATAAAAGTCCGACTATTCGTACAATAAATACATTGAATTAATTGATTTCACTTCTAATCAAATATGACTTACAGAGAGAACCGCATAAATAACCGAAATTTCCAAAAATCAATGAAATCGATAACATATTCATAGTTGTGTTTAACATATATTTGAGGTCAACCAGTGTTGGGCCCAAAAGACTGAAATTCACGCCCTTTTTGATGGAAAAATTTAAGATTAAATTAAATCAATTCATCAAAACTTATCTCAAAAACAATGAACTCTTGATTTGAAGACAAAATAAAAAGGTTTTCAGAACTTTTAAGAGACATATAATTAACTTTAAGGAAAGAGTTCAGTGTTTAAGACAATTAAAGCCATACATAAGCGAAATGATTGAAAAACATAGCCATTGTATAAAAGTATTCATCCCATGAGTGGTCTCTTATTCTTCGAGTTCTAATCCGCGGGTCATTGTCTTCCTCTTCAGTAATATTGATATCGTAGTCAATATCGTTGTTCAGTACTTCCATTGTTTTGGAACCGTTTAAACAAAAAACTATTTCTTGAGATTTAAAAGTTTTAAGAAAATTGTTTTATAATTCAATTGAATTCGTTATCAAATTCTTGTAAAAGTTTATCAAATTCTGTGTCAAATAAATCAATAATTAATTCATTAATAAATTTATTTAAAACTAATTCTTCGTTGAATTGTAAGTCATTTTTGATATCACTTTCACTCTTATCTACACTTTTATTGCTTTTATTATTTGTTTTAATACTTTTAGTTGAGTTTAATTTTTTACTTTTTACTAATTTATTATCACTTTTATTGTAATTAAAGCTATGATTAAAATAAATTAATTTTTGTCTTAAAATATATTCAAAATTTAATGAATTTTTTAATTGAATTTCTAAATAACTTAATTTAGTTTTAAACTCATCCGGAATCAAATCTGGTGTTGTTTTTGACTCTGAATTATCACTGAATTGATCACAATTTTTGACAACAATTGTCTTATTATTAGGTTTAAGACTTGGATTTTCATCCAAAGAGTTATTTAACTCTTGTTTTGAATCATATGTTTTGCTGTCATTTAAAGACTTTTCAATTGAAGTGTTGTTTAGTTCACTGATTTGGCAATTGATTTGATCTGAATTTAATAATTGTTGACAATTAAGCACTGATTTGCAGTAATTTTTCCACAATATTTGTTCGCGCATTGAATCTAATTTACTTTTGGCACGAATTGTAATCAACGGATCCAATGAATCCAATACTGATTTAAATGACATTTCAATTGAATTTAATTTTTACAAAATTTTTTTATTTGTTTTTATCTTAATTTTGGGTTTTGTTTACATAAACTTTGAGTTTTTGATCAGAATTTCATTCAGAGTTTACAATCAAAACTTTTATCTATAAAGTCCTATTTAAGACTATTGTTTTGCTTTAATATCAAGAGAACTGTAGGAATAAAAGGCACTGATTTATCTGTATTTATAATTGTGTTTTCAATTGGTTCTAGTAGTTATTAAAATTTGCGCTAAATTTAATTTTAGATAAGCAAATGATGCCCTGGATATCTGGGCTCAAGACAAATTAAAGTTTTTCCATAATATTTATCTTCTTTTTTCAATTAACTCAGAAATAAATAT
>JAQGBR010000558.1:0-12325 GCA_034698525.1 Achipteria nitens | reverse complement strand
ATTGTAATAAAAGCAAAAACAAAGAACAAAATGGCGGCTTCGCCGCCATTTTCTTCCGTTTGGCTGCCAAAAATGGCAAAAAAATGGCCGCCGCGCTTCGAGCGGCGATAAGGGGGTATACCTCAAGCCTGCCGTTAGGGGAGGGGGGATTTCCCAAAATTTCTCGCGACAGGGGGTATTTTTAGCTAGTTCCCCCCTTGCCTATGTCTGCATTATTCATTGCTTCAACTGAGGGTTCGAGTTCCAAAAATCTGTTATGGAATTCTTTGAATGTATTACTAAAGAGAATTCTTTCATTTTTATAACTCTCTTTAGGGAACGCCATAATTTTCATTTCGAGCAGAGAATTCGCTTTTTGTAAATCTATTATTGATTTTCCTTTGATTTCAATCTCTTGTTTTAGCTCTGCTTTTTCTTTGGTTAACGAATTATTGAGTTCTTTTTGTTCGTTTAAACACTTATTTGATTCCTGTATTTCTTTCGATTGATTTATTTCGTTGTTGTTCAATTCTAAGTTTTCTTTAAAGATCTCTTGTGTTTTAGCAGAAATCTCTGTGTAAGCGTTTATTTGTGTCTCCAATAAAGGACTAATTTAACCACTAATTCAGAAATTTCATTCGATGGTAACCCCTTAATCACATTTATAGTAATATTTTCCACCAGTCCTAAGAGGTGTCCAATTTCTGTTTGAGTTTTCCCGACATTTTGTTTTGATATGAAAGAAGACATTTGACCGGTTACTTTTTCTTGTGAATTAAAAGTTTCATTCATTTCATCGATAGGTTCGTCTGAAAAGGATTCGAATTTCTTGTGTTCCAAATGTTTTTGATCTTTTTGTGGAAAATCCTTTTCCTTTGTTTTCGGAGGGGACGTCTTTTCCGGAGTTTTGTTTGGATTAATTAAAAGAGTGGCCTCAACTTCTTTTTGTTTACCATTCTTTGTGGGGAAGTTTTGTTTATTAATTTCTGTTTTATTTGAGAGTTATAACGGACTAATCATTTGATTGTTATTGAGTTTAAATTCAGAATCAATTCCAGTTTCAGAAACATTTTCAGTTTCATCTGCTCCAGGAGGCAATTCTTCGGAGTCTTTACAAATTTCCAACTTTCTACTCCATTTCCACAAATATTCTTTGCAATCCTTGCATTTAATTAGTTTTCCTAACTCTTCCAGAAAGGTTCAATTTATTCGTTTGTCGTGAACCGCCAAATCTACTGTTTCGGCACAATGATTAGGAAAAAATACATAACATTTGAAATAATTAGTTCGACACTATTTTTCTTTTCTTTCCCTAATTATTTGATCTCGGATACAATACAAATGGTATCCCTTTTGCGGATTATCTGAGTTCTTCTTTCCTTGATTGACACCTTTTGCGGCCCCGCAAAGAATAGGTTCTGGATAAGGCCCTGGTTTCCCCCACGCAATGCATTTTCTGGTGTTATCCGCAAATGTATCAATTTTGAGTTACTCTTCCGTCAATTCCGAACGCATTTGTTCAGGAGTTAAGCTCTTTTTTATAGTTTTAGACGTAAACTGTGCCAAAATTTCTCTCTTTTTATAATAGTTTTGATTTACTGCAACAAAGAGGTCGCTTGGAAGCGAACTTAACATCTTTTTCCTTATTCCCGGTCTACCTCTTTGACCAATTGTTTAACATTTAATATCTTTTGATATGGTTCGGGATCGATAATATTGATATAGGGGTGGATTTCCTTTGGGTACTCGCAGTTTGTCGAGATTGTATTTCAGGTAATTTTACAAATAGTTTAGGATTTTAATACTATTTTAAATATAATTTTAGTTCAATAAACTATTAAATAAATAATAAAACTTAATATGAGTACAAATAAAATAATTAAAATATTATAATTTGTGTCAATTATTTCACTTAACATTAGTTTTGAATTTTGATTTTGATTTTCTGATTTTTTAATATTTTTAAGTTTTGCTTCGAAAATTTTTTCTAGAATTAAATTTTTGTGTAAATTTGAACGAAATTCTGAAATATTTTCATCAATTATTATAGTATTTGTATCGACAGTCCATTCATTAATTGAATTCAAGAGTTCTTTCGAATCGGGTCTCGAATTATAATCTTTTGATAAACATTTTGACAGAGTTTTTATTAATGAATTAAATTTTTTATTCAATTTTGGTCCCGAATAAAGTTTTGAATATTTGGATCTAAAATTAAAGAACAAATTATATAAAAGAAATATTTTTATTTATCACAAAAACTTACAAATTATTCTCTTTTCTTATATTTTTTACTTTATTTCCAAATTTAAATATTTCAGTCGCAATGAGTGCTAAACTATAGATATCTGATTTGGTATTATATCTTTCTAGGCGTAATACCTCCGGAGCTATATAACTAAGCGTGCCCTGTCCACTCGCTTGAATAGAATTTTCATAAATCTTTGAAAATCCAAAATCACATAACTTAAGAAATCTTCGATTATTGCCTTCAGAGATGAGAATATTCTCAGGTTTTAAATCCCTGTGAATAATAGACTTTGAATGCAAATAATTAACGCATTCTATCAGTTCTCTCAATAATTCACACGAAATGAAATAATTAAAAGTTTTCATATTTTCTTCGTTTGGCATTAGTTTTAAGAATTGTCTCAAATTCATTGAACACAATTCCATTTGAATGAATAGATGTTTTTTAATTGTACGCCAGTCAACTTTACCCTCTATCCAAGAGTCGAAATATTGAACGACAAAATCAGTTCTGAGATTTGACATTAATTTAATCTCCTTTAAGTTTAATTCATCTGAAGTAGAATTTTATATTAAATAATTTATCTTTAAATATCATTTATCATGAATTATATTACCTTCGATTTTGATTATTTTAATAGCATAATTAACTTGATTTGATTTCTTCTTAACTTCATAAACAGTACCAAAGCCTCCTTTTTCTAATTTTTTTATTTCTTGGAAAATGTTTTCGTATTTTTTATCGAAAATCTTTTGATTATCCACATATAACATCTTCTGTTTTTCATTGAATTGAATTTCATTTGTCATTAAATATCCTTCTTTTGATATTTCAAGAGTTTTATTAAAATAATTGAATTGATGTGAATAATAGTCTTTAAAATTTTTAAAATATGTTTTAATTAATTTATAATCGCTTTCAATTGAGTTATACTCAAATTGATGGATACAATCCTCAGTCTGTAAAAGACTATAAGTATCACCAGAGTATAAATCACTAAATATTTCATCACTTTTTATTTCATTTATTTCATTTGTTTTATTGAAGTATAGAAATACTTTTCCATTAATATCCAAGATAATAAATACTTGACAAGAATAAGCCATTTTAGCTACATTCTTCAAAACAATTAATTTTGGAATAAATATTTTATGGGAAATATCAGGATCTCCCCAATAATAAGCATTTCCATCAAAACTAACTACAAATGACATTTCCCTCGTGCAGTGAATTAATTTGATTTTCTCTTTCAAATCTATTTCTATTGGAGTTGAAATAATTTCTTCCATTTCTTTTCCGCAACCAACCTGTCCCCATTTATTAGAACCCCACCCATAAACCACACCATCAGATGAAAGAGCTAAACAATGCCAAAAACCACAATTTATTTGAATTATATTTTTTCCATCAAAAAATGAAATCTTTTCAGGTTTATAATAAGTATTAAAGTTGGAAAACCCTCTGACCAGTTGTCCGTTAGTATTCCATCCCCACGAGAATATTTCATTTTTATTATTTTTGGCAAACATACATTCCTCTCCTTCATAAAACTCCTGAATATTCTGATCTCTTAATTCAGTAATTTCTGTGTATTTGAATATTCGCTCATTACTAATGAAACCCAGTTTTCCATGATCATTATTACCCAAACAATAAACTTTGTTGTCATTCATCACAAATAATCCAAAATAGTTGTTAGAATTATTTCCCGACTGATAATAATATTTAACATTACTTTCAAGAATTTGTGGCAAATCATTGAAAATACGAAACTTTCTTAAACTTAAATTCATATAGTCTTGATCAAAATTTAAATCAATTGTTTTAAATACTTTTATCAAAGGTTCAGTGTATTTAAGTTCCAAAACAAATAATTGATTTTCTTTTATATGAATTGTTTTATAAGTTTTCTGTTCTTCATATAAAAAATATTCAAAAATTGTTTTATAAAAAGTCTTAATGTTTGATGAATTATTAAATTTATAAACTCCATCTTTTGTTTGATAAATTGTTTCATTTTCTTTAGCACTAAAATCAATTATTTCTTTTCCTCTGATTTCTTCATTTAAATAACAGACACATGACTGAATGAGACATAAATAACATACTTCAAAATCAATTTCACTTAATTTAACTAATTTATAGATAATTCCTTCAAATGAGAGAACATACATATTACTCAAATTATCTGATATATTTAAAATAGATTTAATCATTATAGGCAAGTTTATCATAACTGGAGTAAATATTTCACGGTTATCAATTTTCCCCCAATAATAACAATTTCCATCAGATGAAAGTGCTAAACAGATATGAGAACAACAACGGATTTCAATTATATTTTTTCCATTAAAAAATGAGATCTTTTCTGGTCTTAGATATTCTTCTAATTCTCCATGTTTACTTTTTAATGCTCTTGCCAAATTTCCACAATTATTATCTCCCCAAGAGAATATTTCGCTCATATCATTTCTTGCAAACATAAATTTGCCTCCTTTTCCTTCATAAAACTCTTGAATATTCTGATCATTTAATTCATTAATTAATACGTATTTTTCACTACTATTATTATAACCCAACATCTCGTGAATTTCTTTCCCGAGGCCATAGACTTTATTATTATTTAAAACACAATAACCAAAATCAAAATTATTTAGATATGATTTTGAAACATAAAATGTTTTAACATTTTGCGAAAGATTTGGTGGAAAATCACGGAAAATATTAAAATAATTAATAATTTCAGACATTTTCTCAAACAACAGAAAGCAATGGAAGACAAAAACTATTTTGATTTGATTGCGTTACTAAGATATGTTTATTATAGAACAAAATCTTGTTATCGTAATCTATTTTATTACACTTTTGTATTACCTTTTAAGCAATAAAGTCAATACATATATTGCAAGCAAATTTAGATCTTGTGGTAAACTTTGAGAGTAAATACTCATTAAAATCATTGTCACCCTCTGTAGTGCTTATTTTAGGACTTTGTATGTCTCTCAGATTAGAATTGAATATAAAATAATTGTTTTATTATGTCTTAACTGATAATTTAAAGATTATTCTTAAATAATTGATTTTATTTTACGAAAAAATTATTGAGAGCACAGATATCTCAGAAATATATTCTTAGAAAATAATAAAATTGTTCTCCAAATT
Source organism: Achipteria nitens (assembly GCA_034698525.1). NCBI lineage: Eukaryota > Metazoa > Arthropoda > Arachnida > Sarcoptiformes > Achipteriidae > Achipteria > Achipteria nitens. The sequence continues at coordinate 6,933 of JAQGBR010000558.1, read as the reverse complement.
ACAAGTTCTTCAAATGCATTAAATAATCTGATTTAAAAGATTGAAATTTATACCTATTATTAGGCTATTAAGCTATTATTTATCATTTGATTTTGTGTAAATTTTTTATAACTATACTGAATCCTCTGATAACCGAACCCTCTGATAAATGAAATCCTTTACTAAGCAAACAATTTTTAAGTCCCGAAATAACTCTCATGGAAACCCATTTTATAAAACCCTTGATATGGAACGGATATAGCCAATAGGCTTTACTCGTTCGCATTCTTCGCTTACATTTTTAAATGAGATGATATATGGTATGTTTAAAAAAATCATTTTTAGTATGGACACGACTATTTTATTTACAACTAAATTCTATGAATTGGCGTAATTTTCTTGGTAATTTAATTACATTAGTGTAATACAAAAAATTAAAGAATAAATGAATGGAATTAATCAATTAGGTTATCAATCGAATAATTTTTCAAAATTTTCTATATATTTTCCAAAAGCTATTATTTTGGGTTTACAGTCTCTAATTGTAATTTTCGAAAAGGGTATACATCGCCAGTTACAACATCAGCACAGAATATCCAAACACCTCAAAGTAATGATCAAAAATAATGATAAAAAGAGATTCAGTAAGATCAAACAGAATATAATTTGAAAACAATTTTGAAAACATTTGGCCGTAATTTATTATTCATATAATTACTATAAATGAAACATTGAATTAAAATTATAAAATTACAGTTGACCGGTTCCTGTGAGTCAACCTATTTTTTCGAAGGTTTCCAAGGTAAATTATTGGTAATTTTTTAATAACTCTATATCTGAGTATTTGTCTGGCTTTCAGTTAATTGTAACTCAAAATCCAATTTAATTCTGTTCTATTTTTTTTATCGGAATAACTCTGAAATCGATAGTAATTTAATTTTCATTGTTTTCAATTCAGACAATGAATTAAAGGCTGATTCTCTGCAAAACGGCGAAAAATGGATAACAGGTTTTGACATCAGTGGCCATTCATTTCTTTTGATATATTCAAACTTAATAATGATCGAAGAGTGGGCTGTTATGATAGGGTGGGAGCCTTTTGGCCAACATTTGTCCGAACAAATTAAAAACACTGAAAGTGAGCTACAAATTAAAAATAATGAATACCAGTTCCGTCTCTATAAAAGTTTCTTCTTTAACTCAGATTTCTGTTTGTCTTAATTACAGTTTTATCTTTAATTTGGGATTTTATGTTATTCCAGACCTCTATGTTTTATCACAATACACCCGAAAAATTAGTGGCAGCGCTCTGGGCTTTCGGTGTTTGGGCTCTCACTTACAAATACTATTTAATTGATTGGCTCGTAGATAGATTCAGAACAGTTATCAATGTTTTGGGAGATGCTTACGGCGCCGGAATTGTATATCATATGAGTAAAAGTGATCTAGAACAAATGGCAAAAATCGATATACCAAATAATAAATTTGGTGCGTCATTCCCCGAGGGGTTCGAGACCAAATATGACAGCTGATTCACTGTAATTTTAGTATTTTGATTCATAGTTTAATTTATTATAATTTAAAGGGAAAATAAACTTGGTACATAAATAGCTACAAACCTTTCATTGACTTTTAATAGTATTTAATTTAAAAATTTTATTTATTATAAGTGTTTTTTTAATAATTTATCAAAAATGTTAAAAACTGTAATTTTATAAAATGAACAAATGTTTCACTAATATAATTAAAATAAATATTTATTTTGGTATACCAATGATAGTTCTATCTCATGTTTTAATTTTTAATCAATCATTGTAATCACATTATTCTTAAAAACATTAAAATTTTAAAATCATAAGTTTCATAATTATTGTTCTAGATTAAAATATATTTGAAAATGTTTATTGAAAATATTAATAAATTTTTGAATTTACTGAAAATTTTAAAACCTTGGAAAAATTCGAGTATAAATATTTGCTCTCAAAGCCATTGTTCTTTAAAATAAAATTTTCTTGATAATTTAATTACATTAGTATAATACAAAATAAATTAATGAATGAAACATATGCATAAAATCTTAGCATGCTTTAATTGGTAGATCTAAAAATGGTGTGGTTACTCAATCCAAATTTTATAATAGTTTCATTTTTAATATAAATGAAACATTTGCTCCTATTTTTAAAGTTACAGTTTTTATCATTTTTGGTGATTATTTGTTTCTATTTTCAAATACTTATCAATTTATTTAATACTTTAATATTAGGCTATAATTAGGTTTTAATTAATAAATAATATTGAATTGAATTTATAATGTTGAAAACTGTAACTTAACAAGCATGCATAAAACTACAGATACAAAATAAAGAATACCAGTTTGGTCTCTACCATGAGTTTCGTCTTTTGGCTCAGATTTCTGTTTGTCTTAATTACAGTTTTGTCTTTAACTGGGATTTTATGTTATTCCAGACCTCTATGTTTTATCACAATACACCAGAAAAATTAGTGGCAGCGCTCTAGGCTTTCGGTGTTTGGGCTCTCACTTATAAATAATATTATAGGAATGCACTTAAAAGACACCCGACATCCACGACACCCACGACACCCAAACGAGCTTCACGACACCCACGCGACACCCACGACACCCAGAGAGCTTCGCGCCACCCACGACACCCGCGACACCCAAAAAAACCCCAAATCACCCAAAATACCCAAATCATTGAAAACATACACTTTGAAAAAATTTTTAACATAGTAGTTTATAAAATTATTTTTCAAATTTTATGAGTAAATGGGAGTTTTGCAATGATCCTAGTCACAGTTCAAACTATAAAAGCTAGGTCATATTAGAGAATGCAATTTTGAAAGAGGACATGTTAATCTTTTATATAGGCATGAACTGAAACTAAACCGCCACACCACGATAATATGAAAATAAATTTTAGAATTCATTAAATTAGATATATGAATTGGGCATAATGATTAAAATTGAACTAAATAATTTTTATCAGCAAATAGGAAAGAACAACCAATTTTAATCATTAGCATTAAGAGATATTTGAATATGAACTTAGTCAAGATCAAATATATTAAGAAAATGATTCTTAAAATTAAACGTTTAAGCAAGTCAGTATTATTCTTTTTTCAATTGAAATTTTTTTAACATTGTGAATCAGTTCTAAAGCCTAAATCAATGTTTATAAAATGATTAATGAATTTTTTTAATCATTATTAATAATTCATTTTGTTTTAATTGAAATTAAAATAATAATGACTTGTTAAAAATATTAACAAAAAAATATTAAGAATCAATTTTTAATAATATTTGATTTTGATTAATTTTATACTTTTAAAATTAACTGATGATAAGCTTTGAAAAGCTTTAAATCTAGGCATAAATATTTTCGTGTTCAACAATTTTTAGTGTCTATTTCGGGACTTATACTGTTGTATTTGCCGATAAAAATTATCTTGTTAAATTCTAATCATGCTCAATTCATATAATAGATCATTCAGAAAAAATCATCGGAGATTTTGAATAACTAAAAAACAGCTAGGAATATTTCAATTCTGTAAAAAGCATGTTAAACTTTTACATAGAAATAATATTTTATCATAGTAGTTTTTAAAATTATATTTTAAAATTAATAAGTAAATAGAAAGTTTACATAGGCCATAGTCAGAGCTCAAACTATAATAGCTAGGCAATTTATATTCTAACAGAGGACATGTTAAACTTTAAAAAGCTTCGGTTCAGCAAAATCGGTTAAGAATTAAAGGAGTGACAAGACTTTGAAAATCAACATTTACGAATCAGAAAAACAATAATATTAACTAAACCACTGTTAAAATTTTTATTTGATAAAAGTGAGCGAGGTGAACTCAAAAATCAAAAAATTATTTTTATAGGTCTTGTCGTTCAACAACTATTAGGCATTAGAATTAAAAAATTAAATTCAATTATCGCTGATATCTCAGAAAATATTATTTATAATGAACTCTAACCTTTACCTTTCGATTCAGCAAATCTGAATTAGTCAGAGAACGTGTATATTTTAACTTTGAATTTTTTGAGTTTTACTACTCACTGCGTCCTATTCATTCTTATATATTTCTGACTTAAAATGTTGATGTTCAAAGTCTTTTAACTTCTTTAATTCCTAACCGATTTTTCTGAATTGAAATTTATATGAAAGATTAACATAATCTCTTTCGAAATTTCATTCACTAATATAACCTAGCTCTTATTGTTTTAATTGTGACTATAACCTTTGCAAACCTTCCATTTACTCATAAAATTTGAGAAATAATTTTATAAACTATCATGATGAAAATTTATTTCAAAGTGTATGTTTAACATGCCTTTTACAGAATTGAAATATTCCTAACGCGTGGGTGTCGCGGGGTGTCGTGGGTGTCGCGTGGGTGTCGTGAAGCTCGTTTGGGTGTCGTGGGTGTCGTGGGTGTCGTGGGTGTCGCGGGGTGTCGTGGGTGTCGCGTGGGTGTCGTGAAGCTCGTTTGGGTGTCGTGGGTGTCGTGAAGCTCGTTTGGGTGTCGTGGGTGTCGTGAAGCCCGTTTGGGTGTCGTGGGTGTCGTGGATGTCGGGTGTCTTTTAAGAGCATTCCAATATTATAAACTCTTAACAATTGATGTAAAGGTGCCTAAACTCGAAAAAATTTCTTAAAAATTAATTTCTACATCAGTTCCATCACAAAAATCATAAATAATCGTAGAATTTATTCTCAAATACCTATTTTTATACCTGTTTTGAAAAACTCTTTAAAAGCGTCTAAAATATTTTAATAAGATAATTCTCATTTTCGGGGAAATAAATTTCGGGGATGTGAATTTCGGGCAAGTGATTTTCGGGAAAGTGATAGAATCCTTAAAATTATTGATTTGACATTAAATTTAAACATTTATATTACAAAACATTATATTATTGAAAATAAAATAGTTAACCATAAAATAGTAAGCTATTCTAATGTTCTTGGAATTTTTATTTTATCTTTGATGGAGAATTTTTTCTGAAAACAATTACTGATATTATCATGAATTTATTTGTTTAATATACCATAATTACGAGATATCTTTAAAATATATAAATCAATATTTTATCGGAAAGAGATATCGACTAAATATCTCTCCCAACCATAAAATATGGATCATTTCGATCAAGTCGATTAGGAAACTAATTAGGAAACTATTAGGAATGATTGATATATAAAGCAAATAAATTTCTAAAATTTAGAATAATTTATTCCTGTAATAGTTTTCAAATAAAATTTCTTTTAATAATAAAACAAATATTCCAGGACCATTAGAATTATTTGTTTTTATAATAATTTTATTTTCAATGACAAAACATTTATTTTTAAATTTTATAAAAATTAATAATTTTAAGTTGCGTTCAATATTTCTATACTTCTAAAAGACAACATAAAAACAGTCTATTCTTTAATTCTTAAGTTAATCTAAATTTTAAAAAATGGAAATTTTAAATATTAATCACATTTTGCCAAATAATTTGGTCATTAAATCAGCGGACAATCAATTGTATAGAATTGGTTTAAGTCTGCAATCGAGTGATACATCAATGAAAAGAAGTTTATACTATAACCCAATTTTAACACTAATTTTTGTTTTAATTGAATGGTTTCGAAGTATTATATTTCTATTAATTCCTAAACAAAATATCACAAATCAAAGATATTTTGGAGATTGGGGTCAACTCATTGGAATCGGCAAATATTTCCACATAACTATAATATGTTTCTCTTTCCCGACCATAACATCAAAATTGATTTTTTATTCAATTTCTAAAAATGGAAAGACATTGAGATGTCTTCGTGTGTTTCAAATGATGGCGGGCTCTCTTACACCAAATTCTGTTGGCTTAATCAATGAAGAGATGATAATTAAATTAATTAAGACAACAAAATTGATCTTTAAATTAATTCATAATGCAATTGAAAGGGTTTGCCCATTAGGCTGTTTCTCGTTCGCATTCTTCGCTTACATTTTCAGTAATAGTTCATTATATGAGCTGATAATATATGGTTTGCCTAACTCAATCATTTTTACCATGGCCACGATTGTTTTATATACCACTCAATTCAATATATTGGCGCACTTTTATGTGATTTGTTATTATTTGAAATTAAGAGTCAATTCTATTCACAAAAGACTTTTAGCGGTAAAGTCATTGAATTCAGTACTCATTGAAAATGAATTAAAATCATTGAATTCATTATATTCTGAGATTAATGGGTATAACACTGAATTCTGGTCTAAATTTTTATTTTTCTTTTGGATATCCATTGGGTCTGTGATTGCATTCTTGACTAATATTTTATTCTTTACAAAAGTTTCTCTAATACATAAATTTATTACATTTTATGGCGAGATAATTATCAGCACTTTATTCTTATTTGTAATATTCACGGCTTCGTCAGTCAATTCTGATGCAAACAAATCGTATAAAATTCTAAATCATTTGTTCCTACAATTAATTGGAAATCGCCGATTCTATAAGCGAAAGCACCCAGCCAAATATTTAATTATTAAACTTAAGGTATTTTATTTAAAACATTATTTTTATTTATATTTAATAAATTTATTAATTTAGTTAAAAACAATGATAGAAACGACTGCTATGAGTCAGATGAGTCAGTAGACTTTGACTTACAATGGGGTTCAACAAATGCAGTGTTGTTTAGTCCTAAAATGTGCCAAAATATAAAAATTTAATTCAAATTATTAATTAGTGAAAAATTTGAATATCCATTAACCTGTTTTGTTGTTGAAAATAAAATAACTAAACAAATACATTGAATCCTTTGATAACCGAACTCTCTGGTAACTGAAATCCTCTACTAAGTGAACAATTTTTAAGTCCCGAAATCACTCTCATAGGAACCCATTATATAAAAACCTTGATAACTGAAAACCTCTCTA
>JAQGBR010000557.1:0-12363 GCA_034698525.1 Achipteria nitens | reverse complement strand
TAATTGATAAAAATTTCAGTTGAAAATTCCAACTATAGCCTTGGTAAAACTTAAGTTAAACTTTCATATTTATTTTCTCATGTTTTTTCGAAGACTGTATGTTGACAAAATCAAGAGATAAACTGTCCCTCATTTAGCATTGTCTACGGGGGAAGTTTTTGTGTTTGCAGAAATTCGTGATAAAAATGCGATCTTGACAATAATGGGGATGACAAAGATGAGATTATACTGTATAAAATTTTCCAATAAAACAAATGTTTATGCCGTTATTTATTTGTCAGGAAAAGATCATGCAATAAATTCACTCTAAGTATCTCAGTTAGTAATTAATTATCTGTTGAGTTATTGGTTTGTTTTTGTTTTTCAAGTCATTGGAGCTCATCATCACATCTGAGGCCTCAATAAGTTTATTGATTTCTCATTAATTATCTCCAAAAACGCATTTTTTATTTATTTTGTTTGTCTTTAAATCTGACTCTTATATTAGATTTATTTCTCTTCCACTAAAGAAAAATAGGAGACCACACATCAAAAGACTATATAAATGTGAAAAGACTATCGTAATTATCTAGTAATTATACTAGAGTATTATAATAAACAGAATAAAAGGGATTCTGTTCCGCTGTTTTCTATTATCTGCTATAATGTCCTCTTCTTTAATAAGTATTGCTGTGCTAAAGATATTCCCAGATCACTTCTGCAAATGAGATGATTACTCAATCAAAACTTATTAAAACTTAATTCTGTTCTCACAATACATTTAAGAATTTTCTTATCCATAAATTTATTTAATTTTCAATATTATCTAATTCTATTCCAAATTAAATCACCTGAAATATAGACCTTTCACTTTTTAAAATAATAATCAAGGAACTGTAACTATTATTAGGCTTTTTGCTAATGTCTTGAATAAAGTAGTTTACTTGAAAAGAAGGACTGCTTTTATAGACAACCAATTGCTACAAAATAAAATCTTTAATTTTAAGACATTTCACTAAAAAAAATTAAGGTTTAATATATAACTCAAAATAGTTTATTAGTTTGTGAATAGAGTTATGAATTAATAGATTATAAATTATATAAAATAATAATTTTATGATATTTTTATAAAATTTATTTTCAAATGTTTTCTAAACATTTCTAAAAAATGAATTTTATTTTTAATATTTTCAATCATTTAATGTAAAAATGATTTCAACTTTTCTGCTGAGAAATTAATTCTAGTAGTGTTTGGTATCATATGTGCCTGTATTAGCCAGACCAATTATGCCGCAAGCTTGAATAGGTCCACAATTACCATTTTTCAAGCTCTCAACATTACCGCCCTGTCCTAAATCATCTTGGTTTTGACAGATACCTATTGCTCGTCCGGCCACAGGATTTCTATTGTTTATAGAAAATTGATTCTTTGATATCTTGTTGACAAAAGCAATGCCATTGGCATCGGCACCAATATTGCCCAGATCACCCACATGACTTTGAATATGATTCAAATTTCCGTGATTTTTATGAGTTGGGTTATAATGTTCTCCTATAGATAGACAACCATTTGATAGATCTCCAAACCTATGAACAGCGATTCCAAACTTGCCGTAAGCGTTAAGCCCTGACCACAATTTGACAAAAATGTTGAATTGAGTTAATATTATAAAGTTTGAGATCAGCGTTCGCTGAATATAATGTGTATATAAATAAAATTCACTTCAATTCAAAGTAATTGATTAATCATTACCTGTCACAACACCTGACACAAGGCATACATAGGGGTTAATTTCACTAATAAACAAAGTTCCTTTAACACCTCCACCCTGTTGACTTCCAAAACCGATCTTTTTGTCAAATTTGCCTTGGCCAAAATTTTCTTTAAATGGTTCTGTAGCTTGATAGTTTTGTCCACTTCCACCATAACTGTTTTGACTATCTTGATAACTATTTTGACTTCCTTGATAACTATTTTGACTTCCTTGATAACTACCTTGACTTCCATATGATCCGGGATTGTTGTTATAATTAGTTTGTGCTGTGCATCAAATGAGTTACTTTAGAAATATTTAAATTGATAACTAATTAGTGATATTTACGATTTAAAACGACGACCGCCACAACCATTTGAAATTCTTTATTATAGTTAGTGCTATAATTATTAGAGGAGTAGTTGTCATATGTTCTATGGCTGGGAAAGGGCACATTGTATGTCGAGTATAACCTTTCCGTGTAGTCATTATACTGCGCCGGACTGTCATTGAAATAAAACTTTGCTTAAAATTCTTAAACAATTGATCCAAACCTCATATATTCACTTAATTCTGTGTAAGGCATCGGAGAAATATATTGACTCAAATCAATTGGTTGGGGACTATAGCCACTGCTATAACTCTGATCATAGTTTTGTTCATGAACATGATAATTTTGTTCAGGAGAATGATAGCTTTGTTGAGGAGCATGATAACTTTGGTCAGGAGCAAAATAGCTTTGTTGTTCATGATATCCTGTGTCATAAACTGGACTCGAAATTTGATGTTCATTTGGATTATAGCCATAGTTTCCACTATAAATGGGTGCGTTTCCTCTGTATGGTGTGGGCGATTGATAATTATTTGGTTGCTGTCCATATCGAATTGGTGACTGGCCATAATTAAGTCGAGAATTTGGTCTGTTACCATAATTGTTTCGATTACCTTGATTATAGCCATACAGTTGTCGATATACATTAAAACCGGTAAAGTTATTTTTATTACCATAGCTCTGGATATTTGCCGGTCTATGTTGTAGTCCACTCGACTGTCCAGTTCTATATTGTGTATTAATATACTGATTCGACCCATAATTAGTAGGAATTTGTACATATGAGCCATCATCCAAAGTGGGAGGTGTTATCCCTGAGTTATACGTCGAATAGATTGGGTTCTATTGATTCAAACAAAATTCTAAATAAATTGTTGTGAAACTGATTACCCAAACCTCAACAGGCGCTGCAACATTAACTACACTGTAATTTGAGCTTGGTTGTTGTGGTTGTTGTTGTTGAGAGTACTGTTGTCTGTAGTTATCATTATTTGTTTTATTTTTTTGAAATTTATTTTCCAATTTATCAAACTTTTCTTTTTCAAATTTATCTTTGTCAAATTGAAATGTGGGCTTTCCTCCGAACACGTTATCGATTGGCTTATTAAAAACTATAATAAACAAAAAAATATATATGAACTTGTTAAAACAATGAGATATCATTAAATTATATTACTTGGTTTTTGTAGCGGATTATTGTTGAAATTATTATTATTATTATTATTATAATTGGGTGCCTGTGTTGTAGTAGTCTTGGTAAGATCTTCTTTTGTACCACCAAAACCCAGGCCCATCATTCCTGATAAATCTGAAAACAATTTTAATTAAAATCAGTTATAAATATTTAAAAATATAAAATAAATAAATATCGAAATTAAGTATTTGTTTACCAATTTGTGATGAAAACGATGTCATCGCTGACACCGCCATCAATATTAGCCACAATTTGTTTGCCATATTGTACTTATGGAACGGCTAATAACAATAATCAATTGAAAAACCAATGATTTGGCAGATGAGCTAATATTTTCATTGATTTTGCACATCATTTGATTAACACAACTGATTCTGAGAACTGGTATTGAAATCTAAGCAAAAACTAATTTTCTGTTAATTTAGTCAAAAGTGTCTTTGAATTCAAGATTAGATTAGTTTCACAGGAAATGTATATTTGATATTAAAAATGCTTTTTTTAAATAACAATTAAAAATTAAAAACTTTAGACAATAATTTTTAATAATTAATAACTTCTAAAATTAACAAGATCAACCAAGATAATTAGAAAATTTGATTAATTTTTGTTTTATATTATTTTAAAAGTTGAAATTCTTGAATAAGTCAATAATACTTTATAAAACTCAGCAGGTTTATTAAGTTCAAGGTACAGTGCCCTAAATAAATACCATGTTTAAATTATTGTAAATCTCAGATATTTATCAATTTTAATCTGTTTGGCACTAAAATATCAACTTTTCTAATCGATTATTATTAACTACTAATAAATTTTGAGTGAATACAAAAGTTTAATACAAAAAACTTGTGTACAAATCTAACCATTTATATCCACTTCTCTTATTGCACCACAATTTGTCTGCACTCACTTAAATAAATGATTAAATGCGGTCAATCCATTCAATTAATGTTTAAAATCAATTTTAATTTCACTTTAATAAAGGAAAGGAATCTCGACTTCAAGTATAAACAAATCAATTTCAAAAGCATTCAATTTTTTATTTCTCTTAAGTTTAATATAAACCTTAATCTCAACTTTTAGCACATGACATACCTTTTTCTTTAATTTCTATTACAAAAAGGTTAGCATGGTCAATAAATTAATTAGCAAAATCTGATATTAATACTATTACAATGAATTGAGCATGGTATATTTAGACACTTATATACTAGGCAATTGTCAAATTAATCTAGAACAATTATTTGATTCTGGCAAATTTTTTATTTTACTGAGTAATTTAAGTGCAATAAAGAATAATAATCTTGTTAATTTTTGTAATGCTCTGAATAATTTTATTTGAATTTTAATAACACTCTTATCATAATTGATATACATTTGATGATCGATCAGTTTTTTCATTTTATATTATAAGCCATTTATTAATAACTTTTTTAATAAAATGTTTGAATTTTTAATTAATTTTGAAATATTTAATAAATTTGTTGATCCCATCCCTTATAATTAAGCGCGGGCTGCATAAGATGTGCCCGAAGTACCATAGCCTAAGCTTGAGCTGCCATAGCCTGAGCCTGAGTTTCCATAGGTTGAACTGCTATATCCTGAATCACCGTAACCACCACTGCCATAACCGCCAGCCCCACTTCCATAACCGCCAGCCCCACTGCCATAACCACTGCCATAGCCGCCACCACCACTGCCATAACCGCCAGCCCCACTGCCATAACCGCCAGCGTATCCGCTATTACTATAAGTGGGAGCACTGGAGCCACCATATCCACTATATCCTCCTCCTCCTCCTCCATAACCTCCTGGTTGACCATAACTTCCTCCCGAACTGTAAGTTCCACTTCCATAACCTGACGAACGACCGTAGCCTCCCGAACCATATCCTTCTCCTCCATAACCTCCATACTGACCACCGTAGCCCGCGCCCGAACTATAACTTCCTGTTCCATAAGCTGACGGACCACCATATGTTCCTCCACCATAAGCTGATGGACCACCATATGTTCCTCCACCATAAGCTGACGGACCACCATATGCTGCTACTCCATAACCTCCTGGTTGACCATAACTTCCTCCCGAACTGTAAGTTCCACTTCCATAACCTGACGGACTACCATATGCTACTCCTCCATAACCTGACGGACCTCCATATGCTGCTGCTCCATAAGCTGAGGGACCACCATATGTTCCTCCACCATAAGCTGAGGGACCACCATATGTTCCTCCACCATAAGCTGAGGGACCACCACCTCCACCATAACCAGTTCCATAAGCGGATCCACCACTATAAGGAGTGCTGTATCCTCCATATCCTCCAGAAGGAGCCGGTGAGCTTCCATAACTACCACTGCCATAACCGCCACCCCCACTGCCATAACCGCCACCACCACTGCCATAACCGCCACCACCACTGCCATAACCGCCACCACCACTGCCATAACCGCCTAGACTTCGGCTATTAATGCTCGAAGAGTTATCATTTGGATTATATGTCACTTCAATAGAATATTAATTAAATTAAAAATTTCCAAAACAATCAGCAAATTTGGAATTACCGGTCGTATCGTTTACACTCCTCTTCAACGGTGTGTATACTGGCACTGGCACTGCAGCAGCAGCTGTGGGTCCATCACTGCGGCACAGGTCTTAAATAAAATCAAAAATTTGTTTAAAAAATGTAATTAAAAATAAAAATAGAAAAGGAGTGCCATATGGAGTGACCAGAATAATAATATTACCGAAAACAAAGGCCGACACCACCACAATGAAGATACTAAGCTTTTTCATTGTATTAGATTTAATTCTGTTCAAAATTCAAGAATTGCAAGAACTAAAACCAACTATAATTAATTACTTGTCTGATATGGCAGGCGATGGGGTTATCCATACATAAAACACAGAAATCAGACGACAAATATGTTTGTCATTTGCTTTTAAATAAAATTTCTTATCCGAAAAATCTTTAAATTTTGCTCAAATCAGCACTTAATGTGTGGCCACATATTTGTCTAACAATTATCAAACAGGAAATCAAAAGACTTATTTCAATAGATTCTAAGCATTTCTTCTCAAACCATTGAATATTCTTTATATCTTTCACTGATTTTATTCCTAAATAAGTGTCAAATCTATAATTAAAGCTCAGGTATTACTAGAATATAATAATTAAAACATTTATAAATAGTTTTCTATAAAAAATTAATTAAATAGTTTGTTATAATCGTCGATATATTTTAAATTTGGGTATTTTATCAAACAAGTTATAATCAATAAACATCCTGCTCATTCTCAATATGTTTTAACTTAATAACCTGAAATATTATAAATTAATAAATTACTATTACTTAATACCTATCAAAAACTAACCAAACATGATTAATTAGTCAGCTAGATCAGTTCATTATATTTGATGTAATTCACAGTTATTTAATTGAAAATAAACTGATTATTTTAAGTGTAGCCCTAATTCTCGGTTTAAATACAACTTTGGATAACAATAATTGATAAATAATAGGTGCAAATTAACCATTAACCATGCTCAATCAATATTCAACAAAAGAATTGATTTGTGGTGACATCTAATGAGTTATTTATAGTTCACTCAAACGTTGACTAAATGTTGTAAACAAATACTCTTTAATACAACGTTTTGTGACTAAACCTCAGAAGAATGTCTTCATTATATAATTCGAGTTATTATCAATCGCTGCCGACTACCGGTGCTATTGCTGTGACCAATGACAAGGGTGAGAAGACAATGCAAAAGGTGAAAGTTCAACGATATATCACTGGAAGAAAGTAAGTCTTCATTTTGTTTACAAATTGTCACTGAATTACATTTTAAAGACAATTATCTCATTGTTTAGGCCTCGATATGCCACAGATAGGGACAGGTCTTCATCAGAGTCTGAGTCCAGTGAAGAAGAAGAGACTGATTTGACCACTAATTGGAAGTCTTCGACACAAAGAGGACAACAATTAATTCAAAACCAATTTATCAGTTCTTACGATAATATTAAGACCGAAGACATCGAAGAAGACATTGAATACAAACAAAATGATCCCCGAATTAGACGTTTGATGTCTCGTAAAGAACTCAAAGACGAAGAGATATCTGAAGACGAGAACAACGATCGCAGATACAGACGACATGTCTCTCAACCAAAGATTATTTCAATCGGAACTGAAGATAAAGAGACCGCTGAAGATGTCAGACATCGCAGAAGGAATAGACGCGAAGCTGAGGACGAGTCCAGTGATGCCGAAGATGTGGAGGAAAACATTGAAAAACGACATCAGATCTTAAGGCGAAAGAGAGACGAAGAAGAAGAGGAACTGTTGGCTAAAGTCGAAGATGAAGAGGAAGAAGAAGAAGAAGAGGAGGAATCAGAATATGATGACTACACCGATTCAGAAGACGAAACCGGGCCTCGACTTAAACCAGTGTTTGTCCGAAAGAGGGATAGAATAACATTAACTGATGTCGAAAAAGAAGAGTTGAAAGAAAGACAACAAAAAGACTCCGAAAGACGTGCCGCTGAAGAGCGCAGACGACAGACACTTAAGATTATCGAAGACGACATCCGTAAAGAAGAGATAGAAAAAGAGGATCAAAAGGAAGAGGAGTCCATTAAAAGGGGAATCGCAACCGCTCTGACTGACGACGAGAACGAAGAGACCTCTTATGAGTTCTGGAAATTAAGAGAACTGAAGAGAATTAAAAGGGATAAAGAAGAAAATGAGGCCTTCCTTAGGGAGAAACAAGAGGTCGAAAGGTTAAGACTAATGACTGAAGAGGAACGACAACAGGAATTGATTAAAAACCCCAGAATTGTTACGAATAAGGCTGAGAAAGGAAAGTATAAGTTTTTGCAGAAATACTATCACAGAGGAGTCTTCTATTTGGATGAAGAGGACGAGGTCTTTAAGAGAGACTTTGCTCAGCCAACTCTTGAAGACCATTTCGACCGCACAACCCTTCCAAAGGTGATGCAAGTGAAGAACTTTGGCCGATCAGGACGTACCAAATACACACATTTGGTAGATCAGGACACCACTGCTTTTGACAGCGCATGGAGTGCTGAATCCACCCAATCAGATAAGTTTACTAAAACTCAAGCGGGAGGTATGAAACAAGTGTTTGATCGCCCGTCCGGTAAACGAAAATAATTTAAACTTTGATTTAATTCTTTTTCATGTTTTAAGTTTTGAATCAAATTTGTATATAAACTCAATTGTATTCACTTATAATTAATTCACTTATAATTCATTTATAACATATGTGAATGACTGTGTGTGTGTGTGTGTGAGAGAGAGAGAGAGAGAGAGAGAGAGAGAGAGAGAGAGACGTATTAATAATATGAAAAAAATAATTCATTTGATAATTGATTTTTAAAATATAAATAAACAATAATTCAAAACATTTTTAATTAGAAAACATTTTATTTGATTTAAATTCAAAGCAAATATTTTACAAATTCTTTTCAATTCAAAGTTATTACAAAGTTTTGGTTCAATTATTTTAATTGATTTTTATTTTTTATAATTATTTGTGTCTTTGAATAATGATTTCATTTGAATAATAGTAATAATTAATTATAACTATAATTATAATGATTTTAAAAACTATTGAAAGTCTAGTGAAGAGAAAGAGTGAATCAAAAAACAAAATTACGAAAAGAGGTGTTGAAACTCATGCAATGATTTAATGATTGAGACATTGGTTTTGATGATTGAAAATACAAGAGTTGTATAGAAATAAAAAAAACAATTAGTCGATAGAAATTGATTTTTAAGGAAAAGCAATATTTCTCTCATATATTTGCTCTCAAAGTATAGCCAAATAAAAGAGAAATAATTTGTTTTTCAATATTACATAACAAACACATTAATCAAAAGAAAGCGATTCAAACACAAGAGAAGAAAACTTTCATTAAATATAGACTTATATCGACTTTTGTTCAATATTTACAAAATTCACACAATTTTTATGTTTAAATAATAATTAATATACTTTTTCTTTGCTTTAATAGAAGAAAACATTTTGATTATAAAAAAAAGAATTTTTTACATTAAGTATTGAAACGACAAATAAATTGATAGAAAAGACATATAATCTATAAATATATATTTGAATTCAAAGCAATAAATGATTAAAAAAAATTGATAACTAATGAGCAGTCGATTCAACACAGAAAACAAAATGATTGAAAATACATGAAATTAATCATAAATTAGACGTAAAATCAGTTTATAGTCAAACACTTTCTGTCTGTCGATGTGTTTGACTACAAATATATTAATCTTCTGACCACTTCATCAAAAGTACCGGTAATTCATTAATAAAAATAGTGCACCAAAAAAGCTGTTCATTAGTTTTTCATCTCAAATATTACAGATATTCTGACCCATAAATTGAGGTCAGAATTGCAAACATCAGATCCATATAAAAATCTATTTCTCTGATAGTATATAGAAAAACATATAAACAGTACTTTTTATTATACATTAATTAATAACTCTTTCGGTTATAATCTTATAATTAATATAATTATAATATAGTCTCTGACCTAAAAAACACTAGACTTCAGTACCTTCCAGATGAAAGGGCGCCGGCTCCTCGGCGTAGCCCTCATCTGGTGAATACCTGACCACAGTTGGCTGTACTACACCGGGAGGAACCACAGATGGGCTCCTTTTATATTGTTGTTGTTGTCCAGAGTTGGAGACCTGTGGCAGCGATTCTTGAGGTAAGTATTGATTAG
This sequence comes from Achipteria nitens, assembly GCA_034698525.1. Taxonomy (NCBI): domain Eukaryota; kingdom Metazoa; phylum Arthropoda; class Arachnida; order Sarcoptiformes; family Achipteriidae; genus Achipteria; species Achipteria nitens. Next base: position 2,334 of record JAQGBR010000557.1, on the reverse strand, counting down.
TTGTTGACATCGGATACTGTTGTTGATAGTATGGATCGTACGCCAAATTTTGGCTCTGACTGTCGTCTTCGAATGTCTGATTTTGATAGTTGTGATAAGTGGGAGGGAATGCCTGTGCGGCCACACTCGCTGGCAGACCAGTGCAGTAGCCGTCGGCGTCATATACTTCTTGATAATTGTCATAATTGTAGTTCAGCTGCTGTTGACTCAAATCAGGTGACAATTGGGTAAAACTCTGATTAATTGAAGACAAATGACTTGAATTTTGGAAACCAATGGTTGGCACCAATTGATTCGTAAAGTGGTTGTCGTTATATCCGTTTCCTATGAAAGAGAATCAATATTTTAATCAAAATTTCAAAACAAAATGAAGACATTTGCCAACAGATCTTAATTACCGGAAATATTATTGTGATATCCGTTTAAATCGAATCCGGTTTTAGTCAAATCAGGAGTCATTCCTCCGCTACCATAACCAGAGCTGTTGTTTCCGTTTTCGGGCTTCTTTTCGTTGCCGTCTTTGCCGATAACAGTCACGTGACTCTTAAGACCAGAGGATTCACATTTGACTCCAGGCGACAGATTTTTCAGGACAGATATCGGCGACTGTTTGTCATCATTTGTGTGATGCGAACGACGGGAACGGATGAGGAATATTGTGATTAAAACGAAAACAAACACAAGAGATGACAGAATGCCGACCACAGCACCGGCCACCTCCACTTTAGACCAGCCCGGAAGCAGATTACCATAAGGCAGAGCCAGTACTGTAATTGTAAAGTTCTTGTTGGACAGACCCGCCCTGTTCTCAGCAGAACAGATGAATGACTGGGAATCAGATACTTCTAAACCGGCGATCGTTAGCATTGAGTTAACAATTCCTTCGCTCTTCTCTTCATATAAGAAAAACTTTTCTCCTCTCACCAAATGAGAGGAAAGGTTTCGGTAGAAGCCGTCGTCGACATACCTATCCATTGGAAATGGATTTTAGTTTTTTGGAAATACATTTAATAATAAAAAACTAATTAAATTACCAGAATATCTTTGGTTGTGGCAGTCCTTTGACAACACAGGAAAGGGTGACATTATTGCCAACATATTTGGTGACTTCGGTAACAGTGCTGATGATATCTGGAGCGCAGGCAAAGTCGTCGATATCCAACGAGTTCCACATTAGACCGGATATTCGCTGTGGTGTCTGACAAGTGGGTGGTATAGATTGTGGCACATTATTTCTTATCATCCATTCCCGAGAGGACCTCAGATCACAGTCACAGTTCCACTGATTTTTATGTAAATCAAACGAATAGAGTGGCGGCAAATCTGCCACTACTGTAATCGGAAGTGTTGTCAATCGGTTTGAGTCCAGTTTGAGAAACTCTAGTTTGTCGAGTCCTCTAAAAGCTCCGGGCTCTATACTATCGATTTGTGAGCCTAAAAGAGAGACACATACTTTGTTAGACGGTTTGTAAACAAAACTTTAAGGCAATCAACCGATAAGTAAAGTAATAAAAGAGTAGAAAAATATCAAATTTGAAGCAATACCTGAGAGGTCCAGATATTTGAGTCCATTTAATGGCAGAAAAGCTTCGGATTTGATGATAGAGATTGGGTTCTGGTTAAGCAATAGTCGTCTCAAATTGAAGGCGTCCTTTAGGGCATTGGTGGGCACTTGTGTCAAAAGGTTCTCGCTAAGATCTAGCTCAATTAAATTAGTCAATTGTGTGAAGGCGTCCTCTGCGATCACACCTAACTTGCATTCGGCCAAGAACACTTTTTGCAAGTTTATTAAACCCCTTTCTTGAAACACTTTAGAGGGCAGTATTTGAAAATTGTTTTTATTCAGATTAAGCACTTGTGTTCCCGAACTGATCCCCGACGGAATCGATATCAGACTCTGTTTCTCGCAGATGGCTGTCTGCTTACCGTTCCTCCAAATACAGTTACACATTGAGGGACACGAATTTGACGACTGGCCGCTCGATGAACGACAACAAATGGACAGCACAATCGATCCGATAATTAGTGCATTCAATAACTGTTTTGATAGTAAGCACACGGATGTTGTGGCAGTCCTTTTCGAATGTGATATTAAAGACATTATTATTTCGGTACTTATTTTGAGAGTAAAACCCAAAAAACAAATACTATTATTCTCTTTACTCGAAGTTATACTTCAGTTAACTTTTGATATAAATTATGTTTAAATAACTTATTTTAGAAGAAAATCAGACGAAAATTTTTTCTCTATTTTCACGGATCAGATAATTTCTTCGGAAGAAAATCCAATCTTAGAGAATATTTTAACAAAACTTTTATATCACTTCTAATTTA
>JAQGBR010000556.1:0-12379 GCA_034698525.1 Achipteria nitens | reverse complement strand
ATCAAGATTATTAGAATATTCTTGTAAATTAAATTTTACAAAAAAATTATTTATAATATAAATGTGTCTAGGATATATTTTTAAAAAATTAACTGATCTATTAAAAATTCTATAGTATAATATCTGATTTTTCAATTAATTCAATAAAAGTTAAATTTAATTTTAAAAAATGTAATTAAATTTTATAAATTAAGGACAAGTTTTGAAATAATGAGTCCTTTAATTATTAGTACAGTCTATTTAAGACTTATTTTTAAGTGAGAAGTATCCTAATAATCTAATAAGTTATTCATTAAAATACACTAAGTTTAATCAATATCATTGACATTATAAAGATTTAAAATTTAAAGAATATTCTCCAGTATATTAAAAACTGAATGTAACCGATAGAAAATATATAGAGCATGATATGAGCATGATACTTTTGATAATACTTTTTTCATTATTTTGATCGAAAGCACAGATTTAGGATAAAGTGATTGAAATAAAATATAACGAATGCCTACCGTCTATATCTCTGAACTCCTCTAAGCAAACAAGTTTTGGACCTTTAATTGATTGAATGAGAGAATCAAATTAGAGAGTAATTCTTTGGCACCGATTGAGGCAATCATTTGATGACAGACCTGCGCCCTGTTTTCCAATGATATCATATGCGGCTAAAGTGCGTCGTTTGCGCTCATCTGCCTCTTGTTGTCGGGCTCTGATCATTCTCTCCATAGCATCTACCTCTCCAGTCTTAGGAAAGCTTATGCCTCCGGGGAAACCAGGACTTAACGGTGTTCCCGGTTGTGATAATGAGCCTAATTTTGAGAATTAGTTATCCATTATTTGGTTCAAATAAAGATCGGCACAAATTTTATGAATGCAATAATAAGAAGTCCCGACTCTACCCACCCTTTGACACTTTGGCCACACCACCAGACATACCAAATGTAGCGCCGCTATCGACTTTGGTTGGAGTATAATCAGAGACTAACGCAATACATTCAAAGGAGAGGAATGACATCACATAAGAAGATCACAAATAGAGAGAGAAATTACGATAAATTGTTTATACATTAAATGGGAAAACATTGCAATTCAGACATAATTACAAATAATTGCAAATATGTTAACAAAAACAGTAAGTCTATTACCGTCGGCTTTTTTGAAGGCATCGAAGTTGATCTCTCGATTGGCGACACCGGATTGGGCCGAATGCGCGGCGGACTCATATGCGGCCAAAATTCTTTTCTTCCTGTCTTCGGCAGCTCTCTGTCTTTGGCGCAGTGCGTCCTCAACTAAATCGCTGGATCTGATCCCTGATATCGAACCGGTTGGGGTTCCGGGAGGTGTGGCTTTGGTATGGAGTAATAGATTACTAAATTTGTCATTTTTTGAATTAATAATTAAATGAAATAAAGTTTTACTAATTTTAACCCCAATTCTATCCAATACTAAACAAAACTACAGTTTATTTCACTTAAAATTTCAATTAAATTATAAGTGAAAAATCAAAACTAAAAATTGATTAATGTTTGGCACACACCATCCATACTCCTATAAATGCCAATGTCCATTCTTTTGTCGCCTCCCGCGGGGGCCGACTTAGCCATTGAGTCATACATAGCCATAGTTCTCTGTTTTTGTTCATTTGCTGCTCTCTGTTTCTGTTGTAGTCTTTCTTCTCTACTATCCGTCGTTTTATTAGTAGTAGTTTTTGCTTCCCTTCGCGCTGTTTGGGGGATATATTTTCAAGTTATTCACCAATTATTCTGACCTCAAGTAAAGGTCACATTTGTAGGTAAATCTCAACTAATTATTTCCGAAATGATTTCACAAAATCGTAAATCAAACGAAACGATGAAATTTAAATATTTAACTCTCAATAAAGAACTTGAGATCAGAATTATTCAGAACTTTTGATAATAAGAAATACAAATTTTTTGCTATCATTCGTTATATTATAGGAAATACTCTAATAAAAAGTTAAGGGATTAAAAGGTTTGCAAACTTAAAACAATACTAAACTCAAACAAATTAGTAGCAAAATGAGCAAGGTGTTCTTCACCAATACCTTTGTCTGCGGCGCGCAATTCTTGAATGCGAGCTCTGATGGCTTTTCGGTCGTCGATATCCTCTGTTTGTTCGAGCTATCAATCAATTAATTAAATCACTTTTCAATTGTAAACACTTTTTTGTTGTATTCGTTGTATTTTAATATTAAAATCCAAACTTAGGGCACAATTCTTACCAGATTTTGCAAAACAGATTCGTCAGTGATTTCATCCAAATTGATTTCTTGCTCGATGTCTCCCATTATGTTTCAGATTATTTTAGTTTCTATGTATTCGACCAAATAATATAAACAGAATTCGATTCAAAGAATTGCTTTCAGTTTGAGGTTTGAATAGACGTTTGAATGGGAAGAGAATCACTTCACGACTCTATAAAATCAATTGGATTTCCAAACTGAGAGCCAAAAATGTTATAATAAGAACAGATATCGTCTGACAGACGACTAGTCCGGCCCTAATCTTACGTAACTCGCACTGAAGCCATGGGTCTGTGGGTTGGGTTTATTCTCTATTTTGGTAGAGATCCAAGTCTTTAGATTATCGTTAGTTTTGTGCTCATAATTGTTTGAAATAACATCAAAGTCTAAGTTGTATCTGAATATGGAAGTGTGCGAACCATCGCTTCTATAAATACATCAAAAGCTTCAAATGAGTCAACCTTTAAGTGTGGAAACCATACAACTTTGAATTCCTTAGCCATTGCCATCACAACCAGAGGTAATACCGTTCTCTTCCTTCCAATATTCAAATTAATTTTACCCCAAAATATTTCACACTTTTTTAACTCAATTTATTTCAACGAATATTTGTTTAAACTTTTATTAAAACATATTAAGAGATAACTTATTATAAAAAACTTTAAATAATTATTTTTATCAAAGTTTTAAATAAGAGCAGAATTTATTTTTTAATTGCATTCCTTTTAAATTGTAGAATATTTGAGTAAAGTACTAAGAGCAAAGTGAATTTAAATTGACTACATTGATGTCAATAACAAAACAAACTCAGATTTAATTGTGTTTGTAATTAGTTTTGCAAAACATTTCTATCCTTCAAAAAAGCCTTTGATTTGCATATTCTGTACAATGGATTCAATGGTTTATAAAAATAAATTCAAGACATCATAATATTGTAATCCAAAATAATTTGTATCTTTTGTTTCTTAAAAAAGAAAAGTTCATAAAATCGATTCTTTGTTAGTCTATTATTCTTTAAATTTCAAATGAGATTCAAAAAGATTTAAGTCATCGAACTTTTAAGATAACAAAAGTATTTGATTTCAGTTTTACAAGAGTTAAGAGTTAAGCCCTGGTTTTTGATTATTTTTCAATTTTATTTTTAGATTATTAAATGCATTCAAAGTCTTATTCAATAAATCAAATATAAAAAATTCCCGTTTTTTCCTCCGGAAAATGTAATAAATGAATAAATAAAGAATAGGGTGAGTGTGGGGTGGGGTCTAACCAACAAATGTATATAACTTTCATTCCTAAAAGAATTAAAATGTTGGGATATTACTGTTTGGAGTATGTCCTTCTGTTAAACCAAAACCATTTGATCTATTGATGTGCTGATCAATCTTATGAGTAATACATAACTTTCCAGAAATAAGTAAATTTCAAAAAGAAAATTTTTTAAATTAATCAAGATTATCTATATTTAGCAGTAATTCTATGAATGGATTCAAGTTTTTTGGCAGACCTTATATTTGACACACAATTAGTTATTTTTTGGAAAAAGTGTTTTATTTTTTACAATACATTTAAAGTAAAAGTGATTCAAAAATTGAAGTTTAAGTACAAAATTGTGACAAAAGTAAGTGATATTAAAATATTTGTTGAGACAAGTATTGGATGAGAACCGTTACAATCATCAGAAGAACAGGTAAATATACAACTCCTGTAATCCCTTTCATCTCCGGGTCTTTTAACATAATCACAATAATCTCCGTAATCACGAGACGAACAGAACCTTTGAGTTCCGATTTGACCTTAAATTGAATTTTGAAAAACAATTACTCAGAAACTGATTTGAATTAAACTAATTATTTGTTAAATAAAAGGATCTATTAATAGTAAAATGAGTATAGAGTTACCCTCAAACATTCCAGTTGATTTAATGCAATACTGGGCCTCAAGCACGTGATCACATGGTTCTGGTTTGAGCTTGGTAAATTCGTGGTCAAATTTTTCACTACACTCTAAATCTTTATTGCTTTGGCACTGATAGCAGTTTATCGCCAAAACTATAATTAAAACAAGAATTTAGTTATTTTTATAAACAAAAAAAATGTTAAAAATTGGTATTACCTTCAGAAGGAAAGGCTATCGAAATTGAGAATATTGTCGATAAAAATTTTAATATAAAGGACGGGATTTTCATTATTTCAAAGGATTTGTTTTGAGATTCAAATGACCACTGAGTCGATTGAATTGTTTTCAAATTTCAATCCATTTGATGTCATCTCAACTGAAGGGTGTGTCCTCTACTTTCGTTTTCAGGTGTTGCTCAGGTATACAAATGCAAGGCGTGTAGTCGTACTCTTACCTGTAAAAGTATGAAATACCTGTGCTATTGAAATATTTTTATTATTATTAATTTTATTATAAAAACTTGAAAATTAAGAACATTTTATCGATAAATAACTATAAAATCATAAAATAAAGTAATAAATTGTATTAAAAGAAAAAAGAAGATTAACTTTAAAAACTTAATGGATAATATTTAGAACAGAATCAATAAAAACTGATCTCAATTTGAAAATTAAAAATAAAAAACTAAAATTAAAAATTTGGCGAAAATAACAAAATATTAAAATATGTTTTGAGTGAAACGAGAAGTATATTAACCAAAGTTTATATAAATTAATAAAATTTATAATAATTTGGAAAAATATTTATAAAAAAAGGTTTATTTGTTCAAAGGATTTGATAAATAACATGAAAAAAATAATTTTGATTAATAAATGTTTACAAAAAATGTCAATAAATCGAGAGATTATCGCAATTGATTTGATGAAGATTTGGTCAATTCTTCGATTTCAAGAATCAATTGTTCCGTTTCATTATTCAGAGCAATATTATTCTGTTCGTAGTCATCCCATTCCAGTTCATTGGCATTCTGATCAACGCCATCGCCTGTGATTTCATTTTCCCACTGGAGTTCGCCCATAGAGGAGGCGCCGCCCAAAGAAATTTTATCTAATTTTAAATCTGGAGATTCTGTTTTGTTTGACATAAATGTTGTCTTCGATATCAAAGAGTCAATTATAGGTAATTCTCGAGTTCTGTCTAAGAATTGGTTTATGGAAGTAATGTCTGAATCGATTACAGCGAAAGACTTTGACAATGGATTCGTGAAATCAGTACTGAATTCTTGGACTTTTAATTCCTTAAAATAGAGATTCGATTCTTAATAAGTTTTGTTTCGAAATGAAATCTTTTATTATTCTTACACTTTGTTTGTAATCGTCTTTAAGTGAGAGCCAATTGGAGTGACTGACAAAAGTTGGAAAGAGTTGTTTCATTAGAAGTGATTGTGTCGTAAAAAACAAAATTATGTGAATTCTCTCATAAAAATAGTTTAGAATTTGATCCAAAAAGAGTACTCGACTTTCAACGAGATTTTGGCAAATGTTTGCAATCCGTTAGACTTAAGACAAGAGTTAAGGTTAAGTCTGACGGTTGAGGTTTCGTTACATTTGTCTAACTTTTTAACAACAATTTATTTGAATCGAGTAAAAAATTGTCACAAAATCTATTTTCATTCGACAATCATTTGAAGGAAACACTGCTATTGATAGTAACGATAGTAACTCATAATTACATAAATTCCAACTCAAGTAAGTTTAACTTTATTTTCTTTAGTTCAGTTACTGAACTTCAGTATTACCAAGATAAATGATAAAAATGACTAGAATCTAGATTAATTGCTTTGACATCAAATTAGTTGAAATATAAGATTATATCGGATCCAAAAAAAAAGAGAAAAGAATTAATTTATTTTGAGTTTTAGAGCAAATTAAACCAAATGACAACAATTTGTTTTTGAAATTATAAAAAATGTGACCTTGCTCTATTGCTCTATTGCTCTATTGCTCTAATGCTTTAATCCTCTTTATATAGAAATTATTTTAATTCAATACCTTTTTGGTCTCATTTGCATCAATGAAGTCGAAGAATCCTAAAAAAGAAGACAAAATATTATTTAACTAAAAATTAAGAAAACAATTCACCGGAAGATCGAAATCAAACATAAGATTTTCAAATTCAATAGTAGTCGAAGAACTCTGTCGTCTTAACACAAAAGTCTGTGGAGTTTTGTTTTTGGCTCTTCTGGTGATCGAATCTCTAAGATTTGACCCAAAAACAAGACAATCACAACAAAAACATTTGCCGACTTCACAGAAACATCTGCCGATACAACTGCCCATTATTTGGATGCATCAGAATATTCTTTGCAATTAATTTTCTATTTATTAAATTCTTTATTAAAAATAATTAAATCAAAATAAATAAAAAGTTGTAAAACATTTACAAATGAATGAAGAAATGATAGGAAATAAAATTTGTAACAAAATGTGGAAATGGATAGAAATAAACAAAAAATTATCGATTATTTGATTGAGTGCTCAACACATGAGTCAAGCATTTGATTCGATTTTCTAAACGCTTTTCAAAGGCTTTACTTTTGATTAGAGTCTAACCTTTTTCTTACAATTATTTTGAATTTAATTTAAATATAATTTTTATAATTATTTAAAACTCAATTGAATTGCATTTAAGGTCAGCCACCAAATGGTCGATATGTGGGGCATAAGTCTTAACTTTATTTATTTCCAATACTTTAGTACACCATTTAATGTCCGGATGAATATCTGTCATAATTTTGTCCACTTTTGTGGTCATATCTTCTGCCCATTGATTCCAAATTTTATGAATTTCTGATTTAGTTTTAGCGCCAAAATGGGAGACATTGTGATGGATGTGAAGAATTCTTTTATTACTTGTGATGTCGAGCGCACGACAGCCCACTTCAAGACTCTCCAAACTGGTCGGTATGAGTCCCATATATACTCTATCGGCCACACCTATTGGACAGACATCTCGATTGTCCCCGAAATGAACGATACATTTATGTGAGACTCCATTCAATTCCAGATTTTTTCTGAGAGCTATCACTGCGTTTGGATTCCATTCACATAAATGAAGAACTTTTGCCTTCGAATGAACGGCAAATACAAGACTGAAATAACCGATTCCTGCAAACAAATCAACGACAGTCTCTTCATTACAGTCCAATCGGCAAACCCTTAACTTTTCGTTAATATTCCCGAAACTAAACATAGATTTTGTGACATCGAATGTATATCTAATAAAATGTAATCAAAAACACAATTTTGACATAAAGTCAATCAAAACAACAGTTATTTCTAACGTAATTCCATTGTCTTTATGAGTGACCCACGGATTGTCACCTCTAATCAGTTCAACATTTGGTGTCCGGAACTCATCCGAAGATATTTTGCTTTTTATGGCCAAACGATTACACTTCAACTTAAGACATAACTCATCTATCAATTCGTTGACATTATTTGTGTCTTCAAAAAGAAATTAAAATTTTTATGAAAACAAAAATCATTTAAAGTCCAAAAAATACCGAATTTTGAGAAAAACTTTCGGTCCATAAGAACCAAATCGTTGTGTCTGTTGTGAGGGATTCGCTTCACTGACTCTAAGATATTCTTCTTATATTCATTTGACATCACTTTTGACTCAACTTTTGATTAATTCTTCGAATAATTTTGTGTCAAAAATAAATTGTTTTCATTAAACAAATTAATCGTTTCAATCACGTGATCTCAAAACAAGAGTTCAAAACTGAATAAAAGGTTTAACACAAATAAAGTTTATATATTTAAAGGGATTCAAACATAACATTGATTTTTGTCTTAAACCTTAGTTTTTTAAAACTTTAATTATGTTAACAAAGAGTTAAATTCAGACAAAAACATGAATTCATTGCTTTTATTTAGAAATTGTTTTTCTCGAAATCAAAACCAAATCCAAAGACTATTGAATCCAAACAATAAATTAATTGCAAATCAAATGAAAAGTAGAGGAATGAAGAAATGGCAGGAAAATACACTCAAAGCGATGTACGACAGAAGCCGTCTCTTTAATGCCATCGAACGGCCGCCGGACCACAGATCTATGCGACAGGAATGGTATGTTTGTTCACACTTTTGATTAAATATTTAATTTAATTGTGTTTTGCCTTAAAAACAGGAATTTTAGGGCAGAATTGTTTGCATTCAATCAAAGACTTAATGAAAAGTTTACCGAAAATAATCTGAAGATTGCTTTCACTCATAAGTCATATATCGATAAAGAGATAAAACAAAGAGAAGAACTCGGATTAAGTGATGTCTCTCTTAATATTGAGGACAACCAAAGATTGTCTCAAATGGGAGAAGAGATTTGTCGGACTTATATTAAATCATATTTAAGACATTTTCTGCCACGACTTCCAGAGGAGGGAATCCGGTATTCGTTTATAAATAGATATTCAAAACATTTAATACTAATTTTGATCTGATTTCAGAGCAATTTATGATTATCTGATATCAGAAGAAGTGCTGTCAGAGGTGTCCAAATGGATCGGTTGTATTGATTTGATTCTGTGTCAGGTATTTAGTATTAATTGATGTCAAACCTCTTCATTCATCCATTTTTTATTTAATTAAAGGATTTTCCGCCAAAACCCTCGACTTTAGCCAAAACAGTTAAGGCTTTAGTCGGAGCGCTGGCAGAAGACCACAGTTTGGAAAGGGCTCAGAATTTTGTTTTAGATTTTATAGTAACATATTTAGTGGATAAGGATATACTCGAAATATGGGATATTCCTAATCCCAGATTCAATTTGAAAAGTATTTTAAACAGAGAGCGACGTCCGGCACACGAATATAGGCTTTTAAGCGAAAGCGGTGTCGGAACTATTGAGGCCTGTTTTGTGGTCGGAATTTATTCTAATAAAGAGCTCATCGGTTGTGGTCAGTCTTTTTTTGTAATTTTATATTTTGTGTATTTATTGATATTTACATTTTAAGCTCCGGGAGAGACCATTGAAATCGCAAAACAAATGGCAGATTTGGATGCACTCCGAATACTCTTTGATTTAACGCCTTCTAAAGTCTTCTTTAAATTTGGTCCAAACGCTTACGGAATAGATTTGAGTCAATCTAATAAAGAAACTCTTCATTTGAATGAATGGATGACTAGTTTGTTATCCGACTATAAAATAGAGACTAAACAAAGCCTTTAATCATTTAAATACACTTTCATTAAAATTTGAATACAATTAAAGTCATATAATGAATAAAATTAATTAATTTTACAAAAACGTTATCCTATTGTGTCAGAGATGTTGGTTAAGGTGTTTAACCATTGAGTCGACCATAAGATTTCCCAATTTATCTTTAATTCTAAGCCTACCATTGATATAACGGGTCTCTTCTGTTCCGTCGGAATAAAGAGTTTTTATATTTCCGTTTCGATATTCTCTTCTCTATTGAATACAATTAACACAAAACTATAAAAACCAATCAATTATTCGATGGAATTATAATTACTTTATATTTATTTGTTCTGATTTCTCGGTCTCCGTTCGCAAATTCCAAGACTTCAGATCCATCGGAATATATTCTCCAAACGGTTCCGTCAGTCATAATCACTTCTTCAGAACTGTCGGCATTTATAATACGCTGCAAACCATTAGAATAAGTGATGCGTTTGACGCCATTTTTATCCACTTTCTCTGTTTGACCGCTAAGTTATAAAATTAATTTAAAATTAGTTATGAATAAAGTTTAATATAATATAATAATGACTTCGGAAAATGAGTTATTTTGAAGCCATCCGGATATGTTGTTTGTGTCGTTCCGTTTGCGAAACTATATAACTATAGAAAAGATTTTAATTAAAAATAGTTTAAAATCTAATAAAAATACAATTGTGTTGTCCTTAGAAACAGTCATTTTGTCTCCGTTTGGAAAATCAATTGTTGTTTGATTGGAGTCTTCGTTAACCAAAACATTCTGTGAAGTCGTCGGCGAATGTATAGTCTTTGGAGTCTTACTATTTGTTTCAACAAAACATTTTAAGACTTCTTTTCTTTTAGTTCTATCTCTTTGTTGAGAAGACGACAAATCATAAGCATTTGATTCGATATTAACTATTCTTTTATTCAATTTTTCGATTTGTTGCCGAAGTTTAATGAGTTCGTCACAAACCGGACTCAAAGAATCGTTGTTTTTAGGGACAGAATTGTCAATAATTTGATCTCTTTTAGTATTTTTCAAACGCGATAATTGAACCTCGAGTTCATCGATTTGTTGCTCCAATTTTGTGGAATAAGCGCCGGGTTTTGGTTCTAATAAATTATTATCAATTTGTTCATCACTTTCCTCATCACTAAAACCTTGAATTTGATTCCAATGGACTTTTTTCTTAGAATTAGCGCCACTTTTTGAAGCTATTTGTGTAGTCTTTTCACTCAAATCTAATTGATATTCATTTTTATGATCATTTATGGGACTAATATTTCTCTGAACTCTTTCTCTTTTCATTTCAATCTTTTTGAGTAAATCCTGTAATTCATTGATATCTCTGTCCTTAAAGCTGTCGTCAACACTACTGTTTTCGAGAGAAATATTTTCATACATTTGTGTCAAATATTCAAATAATTCGGATTCGCTTTCATTGAAACCATTTAAGACAACAGTCGGAGTATTTCTTGTGATTTCCACAGATTTGTTGACTTTTCTATCAATTTTAGCGGTCAATGGAATCACTTTTCTTAGGAATGGTTTGGGTTTTTCACAATTTTGTTGATTTTTATTCGCTTTTCTTTTATTTAAAAATTGTTTCGCAGAATATTTAGGTTTTGCACTGATTTTTGATTTATCAGAAAAATCTTTGATTTCATTAGTCTTAAAGCAAACCCTTTTCTGATTGTCTTTTGTCGACAAATTTGTTTGATTTTTGTTTCGTTCAAATCTTTTAATTCCCTCTCCTTTTCTAAGAAATGGTTTTTTAGGTTTTCTTTCATTACTTTCAACGGAATCAACGTTTTTATCATTTAATCTAATATTCAATAACTCTTCGAATGTTTTTACTTTATTGCCATCAATTCCGGGAATAATTGGAGAGCTCTCCAAATATGAAGTATTGATTCCAAAGCTTTGGTTATCACTTGTTTCACAATTGTCTTCATTTCTCATTTGTTCGATAGAATGGTCTAAATCTGATCCATTCATTTGTTGGTCCAAATTTGGGTGACACTGATTGGAGATATCGTCATCTATGGTATGATTTTCATCATTTGAGAGATTGTTTTTCAAAGCATTTAATTTAGTGTTTTGTTGAGTCAATGAATCGATTTGTTTTGATTGTCTTTCTCTGACCACTTCCTCCTGCATTCGTTGCCATTCTTTCAATTCAATCAACTGATCCATAACTTTGCGCCAAATATCAGTGGATTCGTGGAAAAGACTATCAAAATAAGAGTCCATTAATTGGATTCATTGTAAACAAACAATTGATTGATATAAATATGAATGAAACTAAGGGTTCAGTCATTCATTCATTCAAAACATTTAAAACTTTTTTCACTTCAAAACTATTGGCTCTAAAATAATTCAAAATAAAAAATGAGCGCAAAATTTAAAATACTTTAAATGTTTATATATTTTGAATTAAACTAAACTAAACTAAATTTCACTCTTTTTAATTGAAGAAAATATTTAATGTTAACCCGGTTTTGGTTAAAAATGCTTAAAAAATGGCCAAAGAGGTTGACCGGGAATCGAACCCGGCTCTCCTGATTGCATGTCAGGTGCTCTACCAAATGTATTGCTCTAGGAATGTGTTTTATCCAAATAAGTATCAAAATTCGACTTCAGTCAGATATGACAGTCATGTGATTAACACAAATATTAATCTATTTTAAGAACTTATTTGGAGCTAGATTTGTTTTCAGAGTTGCACAGCATAAAAACCTGGCAAGTTCATTTTGAAAATCATAAAATAATCTAAAATGAATTGAGAATAGATTAAAATTATTTGAAAATAATCTAATTAAGGTCTACCTCCTCGTGGTGTATCTTGGTTAATGCTAAATGACCTTATCTTTCAATTAAAATACTTTATTTTGCTTAAAAATCTATTCTCAATTCACTTTAGATTATTTTATAATTTTCAAAATGAACTTGCCAGGTTTTTATGCTGTGCAACTCTGAAAACAAATCTAGCAAAAGTTTG
>JAQGBR010000555.1:0-12381 GCA_034698525.1 Achipteria nitens | reverse complement strand
CTAAAACAGTTGGATATTTCTCAACTCAAATGATCTTCAATTTTGTAGGGATTCTGTTATACTTTTGACATTTTTATATCTTTTTTATGGTTTTAATAACAATCGAATCTCGATTTAACAGAACTGTCGGGTGCACCAGTTATACCGAGTTCTATAAGAAAATATTTAAAATAAATAATTACTTTTTTTAATACTGAATATTTATTTTCATTAAATCAATAATTTTAGAATAATTTTTATATCGATTCTATTTTATTCGCACTCAAACTTTTTATAGCCATTGCTTGTCTGTGAAACTTTCGTTCAAATTAATAATTAAATTATTTTTAATTTAAATCTAATTAAATACATTTTTTACTTTTTTGTAGTCAAAACTTTTGTCAATAATTGAGAGATTGGAGGAAAGTTTTCAATGAAAACTATGTTACAGTATTTTGTATAATTTTGATACACTTTTGTTAAATAGAGTATTTCCTTATTTGTGATTTCATTGTTAGTAGCAATTTTGATATTAGAGAGCTATAAGAGCTGCAAAGTATAGGAAAATCTATATGTTAAATCGAAATTTTTTTAAATTGGTGTTTGTTAGACAGGGACTAAATTGTAATGTTTTCTAACATTTGACTCTCAATTAATAATAAGCATTTGATTGGATTTAATAAATCGGATTTTTGTTTGACTGAATTTGTCAAATACATAGACTCTTATGATTGCGATAAATCGAGAAATGAATTAAGCCTTTGAAATATTTACATAAAACATGAGAATTGATTCCACCAGAATATACTTGCAATGCTTTAGCTTGTTTACTATTTTTCTTTATTCGATTAATCCTTTATAAATATTTATGATTTCCTTAAAAATATATTCTGAGAAAAATTGTTGAAATTATAATAAAATCCTATTATGAACCTTGTTTTCGATAAGAAATTTGTGAAATTTGTATAGCTAATTTATTTAGTTAAGTTTACTACAATTTCTAAGAACAGTCAACTGAGCTGCTGAAATCCATGTGTGAAATATTTTGTTTTTAAAGTTGAGTGCTTATCAAGAACTTCTTAATATTTTATTTAACTTGAACATGAAATTATGGAAGAGATGAATCTGATAATTAAATAGAAATAGCATGTTCTTGTACACCTTTAATAGAGTAAACCAGTCAAAGAAAAATTTTATGCTTAGGCTGAAGGACGGCTCAATGCATTTAATGCTTTTATTTGACATTAAAGTTCAGTCATATTAATAAAGCAAATGTTTTGAAGCAGACATGGGCGAGGGGGGTATAGACATATTATACCCCCCCTGACAGGAAAAATTTTAAAAATACCCCCCCCCCTACGGCCGAAACCGAGAAATTGGCAGCCAAACGGAAGAAAATGGCGACGAAGCCGCCATTTTGTTCTTTAATTTAGCTTTTATTACAATAATAACCGGGATTGATGACTATTAGGAGTGTTTAAACTGGTTTAAGCCGTTAATAACTGATTCTACCGATGATTTAGCCGAATAAACGCCACTTCCGGTAAAATCGGTCGCCATTTTTGTCCTCCATTTTCCTATTTTCTCTGTCGACTTTTTCCAAAAATAACCCCCCCCCCCTAGAAATAATAAAGCATCCAGTGCTGATGTGGCTATGAATATATATTATGTTGTATCTCTACCAATTTAAAATAAACTAAATTTTAATTAAGTATTTTACATTTTTAAAGATTAAATTACAGTTTTGAATTAAAATTTGCTTATAGTAGATATAATCTAAAAGATTTGAATTAAAGTTTCTACGTTCAAATCAAGTGGTACTAGTGTATTTTTTGCCCAAAAAGATAATAAAGTTATGAATACAAATATGAAGGTGTAATTTTATAAATAAGAGCTAAACTTTATTTAATATTAGTTTCATTGATTAAGAAATTCAAAACTAAAGCAATGTTAATCTTAAAGACTGGCACATAGTGTTAGTCCTGTTCCACTGACAACAGTTGCAGCTAGTAAGTAGTTGACTGAGCGCATGGGACTTTTCCTTTTCGCAACAATAGATCACTGCAATGCCGTGCTGTTACTAATATCTGATTAATAGGTGGCTCTGTTGACAGTGGATAACAAACTTTTGCTTTCTTTGAAAAGGATCCGTTCTCGCCTTAAAGTTATTTTCGTTTCAAAAATCATGGCTTTCTTACTTTTTTTTGTTTCAGGGACTATTTTATTGTATGAGGCAGACGATCTTATATTGAACAGAAGATCATT
This sequence comes from Achipteria nitens, assembly GCA_034698525.1. Classification (NCBI taxonomy): domain Eukaryota; kingdom Metazoa; phylum Arthropoda; class Arachnida; order Sarcoptiformes; family Achipteriidae; genus Achipteria; species Achipteria nitens. The sequence goes on along the minus strand of JAQGBR010000555.1, from coordinate 10,137 downwards.
TGAATGGTTTTCATTCAGTTAGTCTTTATTTTTGAAAAATAGTTTTGCATTTCATTGAGCGCTAAATATAAATATTTGAAGCAATTTGTTTTTAATTAATTAAATTATGATCATATATTTTTAACTGTTTAAAACCTGACAATTTATAAACTACTTGAACATATTAATATTTAAATTAATAGATTTTATAGTTAAATTAATATAAACATCTTTATTTTTTGGTTTCAATTGAATTATCAATGATTTCATTGTTCTCTAAATTGTGTTTAAAATCAATTTAAATGTTTTGAAAGGTTTAATGAAATGAAGTGTCAAATGAGGTCTTCATTTGTGAGATATTTGTTGACAATTATAGTGATATTAATGATAAAATGTGTGCCAAAAGTGGTGTCGATGTGTCCGCGAAGATGTCTTTGTGATGACATCAAACTGACCACAATTTGTGGCTCAGAATCTGACTTATTCTATGTTCCGCACACATTAAACCCGGCCCTCAAACAACTCTTTCTTTACGACAATCAGATCCGAGGCATCAAATCTTCACTTTCTGTTTACCGAAACTTACAATTACTCGATATCTCCAGAAATCAATTGTCGTCTTTGGATGAGAACAACTTCATTGACAACACACGTATTGAAACACTTGTTTTGAAGACAAATCAATTGATTTCATTAGAGAACAACACATTTAATGGATTAACTTCTTTGAAACGAATGTATTTGAATGACAACAAACTCGAAGAACTAAACACTACAGCATTTCGACCCTTAAATTCATTGCAAACCTTAGACTTATCTAAGAATCGCATTAAATATATATCTGTTGAGGCGTTTCGCGGTCTTCAGAGTCTCATTGAACTCAATCTTCACTCAAATCAATTGAATACTATTCCCACCGATTCTCTACGATTTGTGCCAAATCTTCATGTCTTGGACTTCGGGTCAAACCTTTTGATAAATATATCGAACGATGCCTTCCATTATCTGAGTTCACTTTCAGAACTCTTTTTAGACAACTGTTCTCTCGTTGGTCTCGAAGATCATAGTTTCCGAGGATTGAATCGACTCTCTATTCTGCGCCTAACAAACAATCATTTGATGGCATGTCTTGTCTTTTAATTAATACTTTTTTTATTTAATTATTTTATTTTCAGGAAATTCCTTCGAAATGTTTTAAAGACTTAAGTCTTTTAGAAGAACTCCAAATCGGGAAAAACTATTTCACGACAATTACTGCCAAAGCGTTCTCTCATTTAAAACATTTAAAAACTTTAGAAATAAATAAAACGCAAACACTTTCTGTAAGTTTTAACCATTTATTTAATTTTGATTTTTAAATATTTATATTTTATTTGGTTTCAGTCCATAGAATTGGGAGCTTTCGATGAAATGTCAAATTTGGAGCGCTTAGAGTTATCGGGGAACAGACTATTGACAAATATCGATAATAATGTGTTGAGTGATATTCCAAATGTTAGATACCTTTCCCTTCGTTCGAATGGTTTTATTTCATTGCAATTAGAGTTTGTTAACAAAATCGGACGCAAAATATTTTTAGACGTTAGAGACAACCCCTTTCACTGCAATTGTAGTCTTGAATGGCTTCAGAATTATCTCTTAGAAATCAATACTTCTAAACAAATGTTTAACAATTCGAGTGAACAAATTTCTTATCCATTTTATGATTTATTAGTTAGTGTTTCACGAGTCGAGTGTCAGAGCCCTCCATCTCTGGCCTCAAAATTGTTGATTGATTTAAAAAAGGATGAGTTCGGATGCTTTCAATTAGACACTGAAATTCCGATTATAATTGCAATAATGATCGGAGTTTTGCTCATTTCTGGAGTTATTATAATATTTGTGATTCGATGCAAATATGGTTTGTCGGGAATCGTCAAAAATCAGTGGTTTTCCAATGAAAACACTTCTAACTCTAATTGTCTGCCAAATGATCTCAATTACCGAAAGCCTGAGTTTGTGTTCATTCCCAACATAGACCTCAATATTGAGGAAAGCAATCGAGCGCTCGAAGAGGCCGTTCGCTATCCATTGAAAATGACTCCAATAACAGAACTGTGATTCCAATTCAATTGCTTTACATTTATTGCAGTATTAGTTATGTTTTAAGTCTAAACTCATTCTAAAATATGCAAACATTTTCACAATTTTCTCAATACTTTTATACAAAATTAGCCGATATTTGAATCATTCCTTTATTCCAGAATTGAATAATATTTTCCATTATTTGAGTTATCTTTTTGTTTACCATTCCATGAGTTTTACTTCGAATCTATAGAGAAAATCATATGTTTTGTTGAAAAATTCTTTACACAATTCTCTTAATTTAAATTTAATGTAAATATCGTTAATATCGAAATATAGCACTTATTTCACTAATTATTTCATTAAATTATATTTTAAAGTCTTATCCATTTGTAAGCAATAATGATATTAATGTAAAAATTTTAAAAATAAAATATTAAATCTATTGAAGTCTTTATTAATTTAAAATTATATCTTAAATGTCTTCAAATCTCATAAAATATATTTGAAAAATATTTAAGATATGACTACTCTGTGGACACAAATAATATGTTTATCGAGTATTTAAATCTAAAATTTGTTACATTTTTAGACTGATTTGCTGTCGGATTAACTTTTAAATTATAAAACAACTGAAAAAATGCTCGAATTTAATGATAATATAATTTTTGAATGAAAAGTATAATCAAATAGTTATCAATTGATATCAGTTTGAGATAATATGTCGATTGCTTTTTGCAATACTTCTGTCGTCGATCTTATATTTTCCATTGAATTCAAATCATTTTGATTTTGATTTTCTTCATTGATATTCAAAGGACTTGAAATTGAATTGAAATATGAATCGAAATCGGATTTAAAAGGGAGAGGAGTAGACAACGCACTTCTTGTAGTCGATGAAGATCTTCGCCGTGAATCAAATGACACACAATTATCGAATGAGTTTAGAGTACTTCTGCTGTGAAGTGAACGCATTCTATCATTGATTAATAAGTCATCCATCAATTGTGAGGCTTTTGATTCCATTCGAGTGAACCAATCGCTAGAACTCGACGGAGGTTTCGATAAAATAGAGTTATTGTCTTCTAATGACAGACTATTACGAAAACTGTGGGCTCTTCTGCTTAAATGAGATTTGAATCCTAAAGCAATGTCGACGTCATCGCTATCAATGAATGAACGTCTTCTATGTCGCGATGAAAGCACTGGTCGGTCGTCATTAAAGCGCGAATAAAAGCTTTTGCGATGAATTCTTTCCTGAACTGATTCTTTGAAATTCACATTTTTATTAGTAGTTATCTTCGATTTGAGTGTTGGGTTACAATCGGGTAAATCATCGGTTACTGTAGTCTTGCTATTAATACTCGAATTACGGGCAGAACTTCCTGTAGACGATTCAGAGCTCTGTTGGTTCAGAGAGTTGTTGAGAGTTTCACTAATAGTTTTGGATAAATCTATTCGATTCGCAAATTTCAAAGTTTCAGAAGCTTTGGACTCATTATTATTATTGGCGTTTAAATCAGTAGCGACTGCGGCCTCACTGGTAGTGGCACTCGAAGTGACCTTAATGTTAGTCTGACCCATGCATTCACATGCGTTCTCATTCTCATTGGCAATATTTGAGGAACAGTTCAAAACACTTTTACCTCTTTTATAGTTTTTATCGATTTCTGTCAGATTAGAGTCCAAATCACTGTAAAGTGAAGATCCGGAAAGTCGTTGACTCACTATATTTCGATATCCGTGAGTTCGCAACTGTTCCAGAAGTGATGAACTCTCTGGTATTGCAATACTGCTCTGGTATTCATCGGAACAGTCGGATGTCTCGCAAGTGGTTTGGTTTTGTGGATCAGTGTTTGTATTAATTAATTTTGATTTACTTTCAGTATTCGAAGGGTTTATTGAAAATCTCATTTCGAGGACAGAATTATTTGGAATCGTTGACTGAGTCGAGTGGACAGCATTTGAATGATAAGAACTGGAATTAGTTCGAAGTACTCCAACATTTGAAGAATTAATGGACTCAGTATTTGGTCTATCATTAGATCGACCGCTCATTGTTCTCAAATATCTTCGTACTCCTCGGGGGCCGATCGTAGCGTACATCGAAAGGGGACCACTTCTTATGTCCGTTTCCTCGTCCTTATTGTCGTCATTATTATCTGATTGAAGCCATTGTTCGACTCTTTTTCGGGGAGAATCAAAACTATCGAATTTTCTCAAATTTGAAGAATTTCTTTCAGAAAATAGCGAATCCGGTTCTCGAGACCACGTCTTCAGATTATCTGTCGACCGATTCCTAGAGTTATGAGTCATTGAAGCGCTTTCATATTCATCGTCTTCGGTATCAAATGGTGTAATACTTTTTGTGGTCCTAACACTTGTTTGAGGTCCGAAGACTATCTTAAAAGATGTCGGATGAATGCGAGATGAAAAGGAAGACCTGTCCCGACTCACTGAACGATTCAAATCACGATAAGAATTATCTAATTCACCGAATTCTCTGTCGATATCTTTGAAATGTTTTGAAAATAATGATCTGTCGAATACAGATGTGTTTGTGTTTGTCCGGGAAGTCGGCCGAAAACTTCGGGAGAAGAAGGACTCATAATCGTCGTCTTCGATCTCCTGATCAGAAATATTGGAAGAAGTCTTTTTCAAACCAAACCAATCGCTTGCATTCCGTTCACAGCTTTCAGCTCTGGAACGACGTCTCGTTTTTCTATTGCCGATAACGCCCTGAAGTAATGATTTCATATTTGGGAAAATCACTTCATCGCCGCACCAGTGGTTGTCAAATATATCGTCAAATATATCGAGAGAACCCGAAGAACTATGACTATCCGATCTCTGAAGAGTGTCCTCATTATTCTTAGTTTGTGTCTCAATTGATGGAAAGTGTGTTACTTTACTTTTCTTTTCAACTCTAGTAAAGGAGCCATCGATACCCTCCGAAGAATATATTTTACCCGTTTCTGTAATACACGCGCCATCTTTAGTGAAGGTCACTTTTTTATAACTTCGTGCGATTGGCGTTGATTTTGTCTCAACATTTGTCTCATTTTTATTCGGTTCATCCAATTCTTGAGAATCAGGAATCACTTCAGAAGTAATGATTTGATTGACGGCATTATTAGTGTCAGTCATCGAATCATTTATAATATTCTTAGAGTTTTCCTCATTTTTCGATTTAATATCAACTTTAATATCTGTTTCGATGGTCGGTCGGTCCAGTTCTTCCTTAACAAAAGGTCGGGCCTTACGGAAGAAGGATGGCTCTGACAGAATCGATACGTCAGAGTTTTCTATAGACACTAAAGGAGTGGTAACGGGTGAAGAACTTAATGAATCGCTTGAATTTTTCTTTTGGTTGAGTTTTGCTTTGGCTATCGATTTCTTTAAGATATCTTTTGCCATATTTTTGTCGACGACTGGGGATGGAATCAATTCATTTTTAGATACTTCTGTCGAACAAATTTGTTGACTCATTGTTTCGTCACTTTTTAGATCAGTTGAAGTGATTATATCTGTATTTTGATTTGCTTTCACTTCTTTATTATGAATCGATTCCTGGACCTGATTATTGAATTCCTGAACCTTTTTGGGTGACGCAAGCATTTCATTACAACTCATACTTCTTGAGTTCAATTTAGGAATTCTTTGTCTTATATTAGAAATTTTCTTCTCTTCTGTTTCGCAAACAATTTCTGAATCTTTATTTTTATTAAAAGAATTGACAGAAATTAATAAATTATTTGCGGGAACAGAACAACGCCTTTCAAAGGCTCGCTTTGCATCCGACACACGAAAGCCCACCGGAATGAATGGTACTTTGCGTTCACCTTTTGTTTCAAATACTTGGCTTTTATTTCTATTATCAGTCTTTGATTGACTTTCTGTTAAATCAATACTTTTGTTCCATATATTAGGAATCGATAACTTTCCGGGTCTTTTGGTACTCATCCTTCTCTCGGGTTTAGTCTTCTTTTCTTCTGTTTTTGATTCGGTCTTAATATCTTCTGAATCTTCTCTTAATTTTGATTCAATTTCACGACTCTTGACATCAGATTCTGAATTATTTTCTACTTTTGATGACAAATCATTAATTAATTGCAATTCTTTTTCTTTTGATTCTTTGGTATCCTTTCGTTCAATAATTTGTTCGTTGAGTTTACTCTCGATTTCATTATTTGTTGACTCAGTTTTATTTGATTCAACTTTTATTACATCCGAAATATTTTCTATTTTATTGACTCTCAAATCTGTCAAATCTTCGACTTCTGAACAAACTTTGTCTCCAGTTTTCAAAGAATTCAAATCATTAATAATTTCGGGTAATTCTTGTTTAGTAATTGAGTCTGAATTAGATTTAACCTCATTTTGGGTTTCATTAGATTGGCTTAAATTAGATAATATTTGATAATTATTTGTGTTATCATTGTTTTCAACAACACTTTGATTGTTCTCAATATAGTCTCCTTCGCCGGTCTTTTTTGTTTTAATCTCTTCAGACTTATTTTGTGATTCATTTTTAGTCTTTTTTTTCTTTGGTGTTTGGGTGGGAATAGTAGACAAACTCTGATCGAAAGATGGGTTTGCGTTTCGTTTCTTTGAAATGCTTTCAGTTGTGTTAATATCAGTCATCGATTCTCCCAAATCTTCGATATTTTCGTTTGTCTTTTCTTTTGACTCATTTTTCTGGACTTCTATTGCACTGAAAGGATTTGTTAGAGTATTGTCAGCTGAGGGCGAGACCGGAGCTAAAGCCAGTAGTATTTCGAGTCTGACAGGAGTAAGATTTGCCATATCCTCTGATACCTGAAGCAACGAGTGCTCATATCCCAGATTCACCCACCAATCAGTACATATGTCTATAATTGTGGCCCTTTTTGTTGGATTCGGTGCAAGCAATCGCTTTATCAGTTCAGACGCATCTAATTATAGAAATATTACGAAATTATATTTAAACTCATTTATCTAAAACTCAGTTTTTAAACAATTAATAAATTATCTCAAATCTTATTGTTCTCAATATTCAAAAAATTTTCGAACAAAATATCGATAATTAATTTCGATATTCACATATCAAAGATAAGAACTGGTTAAATCTCAAATAGACTAGCTATTTTAAAGAGTATGCCTCACTCTTTTTTGCATCTGTTTCCTAATAGTCTTATATTTTAAATAGAAATATATTTTATTCAAAAGTGTTGAGCAGTCACTCACTTCTAGAGTCAAAATAGATTTTTAAAAGATCTAGATCGAGTAATTATCTAGGTCATCAAATATATTGATTTAAGTTAAAGTAAAACAAAAATAATCTGATTATTAATTTTGTCCACAAATTTATGTTAATTGAAGACTTATAATAACAAACGATTCAAACATAAACTTTGCAATAAAAGGGGTGACAAACAGAATGAACATTACATTAAAATAATTGAGAGAATCGCACAAACAATTTTGGTCGGAATCCAGAATAACTTATTCTTAGTAAAAACTACAATTATCCCTTGGCTCTTTACCAGAATATCTGTTTAATTTATCGATTTAATTAAATTATAGAAAATTATTATTTAATTAAAATTTTTTTTAAATCTATTAATAATTATTTAAGTAATGATTTCTGGATTTTATCAATAATTTTGTGTTTAAACGAATAAATTTTTAAAAACGAACCCGATTTTTGTTTTGGTTCAAAATAATTAGATTCAGTTATTTGTTTGACAAGTTTTTTGAAATTACTTCCATCGAAAGGCATCGCACCATAAACTAAGGTATAGAGAAGAACTCCTAAAGACCAACAGTCGACCTATAATTCAAAAACAGGATTAAAAATTTAGACAAATAAACAATTAAAATCTAACCTCCGGTCCATAATAAGGCAATCCTTTGACTATTTCTGGCGATGCATATAAAGGACTGCCACAAAAGGTTTGAAGAAAATGTTTTTCATCAAAAACATTGGATAACCCAAAGTCTGCAATCTTTGAATTATTTTCAAAATTATATTAAATTATTAATCGAATAAATGAGCCACAAATCAATTTTTATTAATACCTTTGCATTTCCTTTTTCATCGAGTAATATGTTTTCAAGTTTCAAATCGCGGTGACATATCTTATTCTAATAATAGATAATTATCTTTAGAACTCATAACAAATCAATTTTAAAGGATAAAATCTATTCCTTAAAAACTTCCTTATTTTTGTCAAAATTTGTTTTTAGGATTTTTTTTTTGAGAAACAAATTCTGAATGACTTAACTTTATTTGAAAATATCTGTATTGACTCAAATTTTTGCTGAATTTGTCAAACATTTCGTTATCTTTGGATAGTTTTGACAAATTTGAGTCAATACAGATATTTTTCAAATAGACTTATAATAATATGATTTATATTTCAAATATTTATAAAATTAGTAAAAATGTTTTAATATTTGTGGCAATAAAAAGATGACAAACCTTATGACAATAATAAATAGCGGTCGCTATTTGTCTGAACAGACGTCTGGCCTCAATATCGGACAACACTTTCTTATGACTGACATAATCATAGACTTCCCCTCCACTCGCGTATTGCATCACTAAAACTATTTTATCCTTATTTTCGAAAACTATTCAAAATAATTATCAAACAAATATATTAATTGATTACAATTGTGGTCAAACATACCTTCATATATGTGTATAATATGCGGGTGTTGTATAGATGACATTATTTGAATTTCCCTTTTAATTCTAATAAGATCTTGCTCATTTTCAACTTTAGATTTCTTTATAGTCTTTATCGCAACCTTTAAATTGAATTTATTTTATTATTTTTCTGGCATTAAATTAAAATATCATTTAATTTTTAAAAAATTATAATTAATTAATAAAAGATTAACGACTCATGACTTCAATTAATTTTAATGAAAACTTTTGCTAAAAAATAAATTTCAATGAACTTTAGCTGATTTTGTTTTGTTTGTAATAAAAAAATATTTGTCATTAAATATTTTCTACCAAAAAGAATATCCGTCCCAATTGGGACTCACAAATATTAACAATTGTGAACAAACTATTCCTAAAAAAATATTCAAAAATATTTCAGATAAATATACTATTTTTAACCCAAAGCATAAAAACCAATTCTACAAAAATCGAAGAGAACTATAAGAAATTTGTTGTTTAATTTGTCTTTCTATCATGTTAGTTTATATGATTCATGTTTCAGAGACAAGCTATGATTCCTAACTGAATCATTTTTAAATTTGTAGAACATTTCAAGAAAAATTTAATTGTCCAATTTTGTTTAGTAGTTTAACCATATAATCCATTTAATTAGCCTGACAAATTAATTAATTCATTGGAATGTTAGTTACATTGAATAATAGTGTCATTCGATAATTATTATAACATTTTCAAAAATTTTACGAATTCTTATATTTTAAAAATGAATTAAATTTTCGATTTATATGTCATTTGAATTAATAGTTTTTAAAAGAGATATCAAATTCTCGAAAAATTAATTAAAAAACAGTTATATAATGATATTTATCTGAAATTTAAATGATTGATAACTTTATTAAAACCGGTATTCAAAAAGAAACAAACCTCTTGTCCGGTCTCTTTATTGATAGCGAGTTGCACTTTTCCATAAGTACCCTGTCCCAACTTTTTGATTACTTCGAATCTTTGTTTTAATCGATGCTTTTTCTCTGTTTTGGGCACAACTTTTATATTATTGGCATCAATTGGCTTAAGTTTTGGCCGAACAGATCGGTTGGCTTTAGTTGACTCGTTTACTACCATTTTATTAATGGTTTAGAAAATAATTTCTGAGAAATTAAATTCAATTTTTAAGATTTATTATAAGAAATAACAAAATATTAAAAATTAATTGAAAATAACAAACAGAAGTGAAAAATGATTTAAAACACAAATTTATTAAATTATTTGATTAAATGGCGATATTTTAATCGAAGTGATGTAAAATCTAGTGCTACGAATCAGTGCTAAACTTGTAATAGAGTTAAGTCTAAATGGGATCACAAATTTGGCAGCGAATGACTCCAACTGAAGGCAAACCTACGCCACAATCGCCAACGCTT
>JAQGBR010000554.1:0-12390 GCA_034698525.1 Achipteria nitens | reverse complement strand
AAATAATGGAATACTATATTCTATTGTAATGACTAATGTAATGGATATTCTGTTCAGTTCCTAGTGATCCCCCGACTCATATCAGAGCCCATTCCAATTCGTCGACAACACTAAGAGTCAGTTGGAAGGTAATATACCAGTGCTCTATATATTAATCGTTATATACATTAGTTGTGATTATATTTAAAATATTTGCCTTCAAATTGTATTCTAAGGCACCGGACAATCAAATAAATTTTGGTTCAATAAAAGGCTATTATATCGGATATAAAGTGTCCGACTCTTCAGATGTATTCGTATATAAAACACTGGAAGCCAACGATAAGAGTGGCAAAAGTGAGACTTTACTAAAAAATCTGAACAAATCAACAAAATATGATATTGTCGTTCAGGCCTTCAATTCAAAAGGTATTCAATTCTAGAAATTCTTTTTAAATCCAACAAAAAATTTGATATCAATTGAAAAGTTAGAGTTAGACCTCAAAAGAATTTATGAAAAAAATATTTGATAAATTCCTCTCATATTTCAGGCGCTGGTCCTCCATCTGAGCCAATTAAAGGTGAGTTATACCATACCTCTATTTGAATCAAATTTAGTGATCAATATTTGTATTGTTTAATGCTATTCAACACAACAGCCGAAACCCTATCCGAAGGTAATTCAATTTAATCTCTTGTTTTGAAGCGGAAAATAATTTAAATTTGAACTCAATTTATAAATAATTGAAAACAAAATCTCTGGAATAGTGTAAGACTTTTATTGGATAATTGATCGGTTCTTTGTGTTAAACTCTGCACTCAAACCAAAAGTTTCATTAATTTCTATTCAGAATCTCTTGAATTGTGAAAAAATTAAAGTCATTTCTCTTCATTAGTTATGTTATGCTTAGTATATGACTAATGACTGTTTGGCTATTATTGTATGCAAATTATTATTGAATTTTATGTTTAATATTCTATTTTCTGAATAATTTACAGTAAATTTTTTCTTCAATTTTTTGTTAGTTATGTTTAGTTCAGGAATTCTGTGCAAAACTTTTTTCTATCAACTCATTCAGAAGGCCTACAACGGAATATTCTATGAAATTAGTGTGTTATTGCCCGGAGTCGAAAATCTTGTATCGGATTATTGATCACTATTTGTATGTCAGAGTGCAGTACTGAATGCCAACCTTTATATTGCAGTTTTATAAATGAATAAACGTTTTATTCGAGTAGTTTTAAGCATAAAATTGAATTTTATATATTTTTTATCGACTCTTGAATAAGGGGTTTAGTCGACCTCAAAGTCTGGATTCAATTCATGCATTAATAGAGATATATATTTCTTAAAATATATACACTTTTTTCGATTATACTTTCAATTTTTATTTGTATTGAATTTTGTTTTCTTCAATTTTTTACCATTTCTTGCGAAACACAGATCGACCGAAAGCATTGAAATTGAATCCAATAGGAGTTAGCTCTTCCTCTATTGAATTAGAATGGATGAGACCAGCAAATGATGACAATTCTGTGTCAGGTAATTATAAGACTAATTAGTGGTCGAGTATTGAAATATATTTGTGAGTCTAATGTCTCTCTTTATTGTGTTTTGTGTTATTTAGAGTATATAATCGATTGTAAAAATAGTGCCAATTATTTCAAGCAATTGAGGAAAAGTTCAAATCAAACAAATTGTATATTCGATAGTCTATTGTGCGGAACATTATATGACTTTTCAATAATCGCGTGCAATAAAGTCGGATGTAGTGAACGACACCAGATATCTGTGAAGACAAAGGGAAACAGTCCTCAACCACCAGACAAGGAGTCATTATTGGCAACAATAAACTCGACGTTTGTGATAATCAATTTGTCGTCGTTTAGTGATAATGGCTGTCCCGTACAGCACTTTCAACTCAAGTATAGACTGAAACAGCAGACCGTTTGGACGCTTTACTCAAAATTTATTCATTCGTCACAAAAATCACTACTAATTGATGGATTGCACTCGTATTCATGGTATTACGTCCAGATCACTGCCTATTCCGAAGCGGGCAGTAGTCAGGCTGAGTACAGCTTCCTTACGCTAATGCAACACAACTGTAAGCATCACTTATTTGATTGTCTTTCTTGTCTAACAAACCCAAAATCATAGCACTCTATCAAAAGACTGGTTCTATCACTCAATCAACAAAAAACTAATTATATCTCTCTTTTTGCCTGAATTTCAGATAAAAATCTTTTTACGACAGAAAATGCTTTCAATTAATTTAATTCATTTCATTCATTCAATTATTACAAATGATTGGGATTTTAATGAATTTTGAGTTCAATTCATTATCTCTATCTCTGCCAAAAAAGAAGGGAAGGAATACAAATGGAAAGGCATTCCGCAATTCAATTAACTGTTGTGGAAAGCCCCCTTGGTTATATAGGAATTGCAAAAATGAATTTTCGTGTAAAAGCTATAGAATTTGCAGATCACAGCACTTCCATCAGAATTAGATTGTGAAACACTCTGTTTTGACTGTTTTGACCATGCTAGTCTGCTAGCTTTGCTTTATTCTTACAAAAATAGCTGAATAATGAATTTTTAAGTTTTCTTTTATTCAATGTTCTGAAAGTGAGAACAGAATTTCAACGAATAAATATCGAATTAATGGCAATTCCTTTTTTTACAAGAATAGTGAAAAAATTTGATTATTATTATCCCGTTTTATTGACTACAAAAAACTTATTCTGGTTATTGAAATATAGATTCTGTTCCCATAGAAATGCAAAATAGATTTTAGCAGTAAAACACTTAAGGGAAGGATTTTTTTCATTTTTAGTTATGCCTTAAGTGCAGTGTTTGAACGTTTAAATCCCTTGCATTTTAATCATTAATGTTTCGGACATTTTTAATGGCAATCATTTATAAAAATCTAATATTTTTTATATTATATTATATTTTGTTCATTCGTTATCGTTGAGAGAAAAATCGCTTCGAGTTCAGAGCCATTATATAATATATATATATTTTGAGGCAAAAATTCCATTGAGAGGCACAGAATAAAAGTGTTGAGTCAGCGCTTAGATAGTGTTGATATTAGTTATTGTATAGAAAAGAGCTCTGATTTTATTTACCTGAAAAAAAGATATTGAATCTCAAATTGAATCTTAAACTATATTTGAATTTCTAAAAACTTATGAAAAGAAGAGTTTCTTTTCAGCGAAATATTAAATTTTATCAAATATTGAAAAATAAAGTGTTTTTACAAAAAAGTAACTGAATTTTACGCGAATAGTAGTGAAAAGTAAATATTAGTAAAGAAATGCCATTAAAATCAAAGAATATTAATAAATGATAATTAGTTTGTCCTCAAAAACCCAAAACATTAAACAAATTTATGATTTAAAAATAGAATTTTATAATATATTTTCAAATATACTGTTGTTATGACTTTGATCGACGTTTTAATTAAATAAATATATGATCAGACTATCGCACAGACTATCGCACAGACTATCACACACTCACATTCACATACAGACACATTTCGTAATCAATTTTTCTTCTGATATTACAGATAATCCGAACGCAGAGCTGAATGAAGAGGCAGTTATTTTAAGTGACTATAAAAATTCTGTGCTATTAGAGTTTGAAGTGATTTTGCCGTTAACTCTGAGTGGAATAGTTGTAGTGGCCGTCACTTTACTGGTGTGTGTCGTTATACACAGACAGCATCCAAACGACACTTTTCACAACTGTAAGTCACTATTTGACGATTGATTGATATTTGATTGGATTCTTATTTAATATCAAAACTTTTTTTGCCGATAATAAGCTCCCAATAGTCGTATGAGTAGTGTTAAGCAAAACATACTCAGTCTCGACGATAATGTAAACCTGTGTGATATGTCTGTCGATAAGACCAATACTGTTAATCGAAACACAATTACGGCCACCGAATATCAAAGGCCACAAAACCAAAAATGTGTGTACTTTCCCACGCCTTACGCCACCACACAAATAGATGAGTGCCTCCAATATGACGAACAGAACGGGACAGTCAGAAAAGGCAATGAATGTGGACAATACGCTACCGTCAAAAGGATGACACCTAAAATGCATCCCAAAAGCGATTTACATATCTATAGTTATGCCGGTATTCAATCATTTCTTATATGAATTTCAGATATAATTCTCAACTTTTTATTAGAGATATTTCAGCGACACTTCAGAAGAAAAAAATATATCAAATATTTTAATAAAATATAATTTCTTTTGAGTTTTTTCAGACTTTAATCCAATTATTTATATCCTCAATGAGTTTCAGACAAAATTTTGGATTTATTTTTCTTATATTTTGCGTTGTTTTTAGTCCTAAGTATTAGTTTTAATAAAATATTGAATTAAAAGCAAAACTTCTTTGCACTGGTTTTTGCCGAATCTTTTATTATTAGATTAGACTCTAATGAGAGACATCTTTTCGTCGTTATATTTCGTTTGCACTACTCTTCCCACTACTCTTCCAATGAAATGCAAAGATTTTATGAATATTTTATCGATTTTTTGTGTTTTTTTGCGAACAGTTTTTTCTACTTTTGATATGCGTTTCCACCAAAAGAATTGTTGATTTTTTATTTGTTTTTCTTGCAGTGAATTCACAATTAAATACCGCCAAAGAAGACGGAGAAGCGCTCATCACTTATTTAGTGGAACCCATTGGCAATGGAGGCGGAGGTGGAACCAGTTATGGACCGACATCTCATTGCTGTTCATTTGCCAACAATAACCAAATGAATTGAATTAAAACACTTTTAATAATTTGATTCAATCAAGTTTTGTGATAACAATAATAGAAACCCTTAATTACCAGAAAAACTCTTTTATCAACGAAATGCTGTGCAAAGAGAGGGAGAGAGAGAGAGAGAGAGAGAATCGCAATGAAGATAATCGAGTAAAACGTAAATGAAAAGCATAGGAATTGTATGGCACTGTCTGTGGAAATGTATGGCTAATAATTATCCTTAATTTAGTGCTCAGTCTTCACAATCAATACGAAGGGACCGAATGAGAGGCATTCCTTTAATAAAAACTTATGCAGAAAATGAGAATAAAATAATTTAGTAATTTATAAGACTTTTCTTTTGAATGAGAATTTAGAAAAAGGGTTTTACAGTCATTTGAGAAGTGATTTATTGAAAACTAAATTCACTTTTTCTGAGATTTACTAAAATTGTGCGAAACGTTAATCGAAAGCAATTTTTAAGGCAAATGTAAGCCAAAAGAAATATACAGTTAAATAAGTTTTATGTTTTTTTGGGGAACAACGCCCTCACGAATAGGCACTGTCTTTATTGCAAGAGGAAAAAACTCAATGACTTAACGAGGAATACCACACTTATACAGTCAGTCCTAATAGAATATAATCAATAACTTTTCTACACATAAACCTAATAATTACCTGTCCATAAAGAATAAGAATACAGCGTTAGATCACACGTGAAAATAAGACAGAGAAATATTATTTACTATTTATTATAATGTATTGCAAATAACTTTCAAAGGGTGTATATCTCTATATCTTTTTTGGTGTACCACAAGATTTGTATAATTATGTAATTTTTTATAACTAAAGATTATTTGAAGAAAAAAAACAACAAATGAACAGAATAAATTTAAATAAACAAACGTTTGTGTGTCCTGGAGTATTATTCATTTGACTTTTATGTGATTATTGTTTGTTTGTTTGCATTTCTAGGAAATACATGTTTTTAGGGGAAGAGAGAGAAAATTTATTGTCTTAACTCAGATTTTTTATTGAATCGATTTGTTATATGTTTTGGAAACAAACAGTGTTTTCGCCGATTAGAGAGGAGTCCATTGAAAGTTGAAATTCTGTTCACTTTTTTATTATATAATTTATTTATATATCAAAAACGTGTTTTAGAGCCACAAAATTGGTATTAAAATAAATACTATAATAATATTCACTATTTTTTAGGAAAACATATTTTATTAATACAGTCGGCCTTCGAAACAGTAATCTATAAAACTCTTCAATATTTTCTGAGAGATGAGAGGACTTCTGTTAAACGATAGAATACCAGTGCATTGATTAAACATTGATTAGTATTTGGAGAGAACTAATGATATTAATGTATAACTTGTCTTCACTTTATGATAAGGACTGGTAAATGTCTCACTCAAGTAAATACGACTACTCATCGAGACATCAACTAATTTAAAACTAATTATTGTGATATAAATGAAATCTTTTGTTTTAATAACTAAAATATAAACTTTTATAATAAAGAATTTGTTATTTTATTTATCAGAAGAACTTTTTCATCGAAAGGTATGTATCGATTCATATGAATTAATAGATAATAAGAGATAAAAAATAGTTTTATTTCTTAAAACAATAGTTAATTATTAATGTTTTCCACTTTAAATCATTTCTCTTGAGATTAGAGTCTAAAAGAAAATTTTTTATTATATTAAAAAAAATCTATTATTTGTCTATTATTTGGTTGTTTAGGTTTTGATATTCAGATGCATTAGATTTTTGATTGATTTGAAGTACAATTTTATGGAAAATACATTTTTCTCTGTTAAATGTCTGCTTAAAATATTTGTCACATCAATAAATGTCGAGAAAATCCAATGGAATTGCATTTCAAAAGAGAAGGGAAAATATTTATATATTAATATTTTTGCTTCAATTCTCAAAATTCGATTAGTTTTTCAACAAAAAAACTAAAATATTTATTAGTATTACATGAGATGAAAGTTTACCCAAAACTCGAGATAAATAGGTCTCAAGTGTTTAATTCAGTAGATGTTGAACTGAAAACTGATAGATAACTATCAAAAAGTAACTTATTTTTACTCACTTTATAACATGTGATGGAATCAAATGGAAATTTTTCCAATCAATTCAAAAATTGTAGTGAAAATAAATACTCAAATTATTGTGTAATCTCTAAATTCAATCAAAAACATTATAACATTTAATACATTAATAATGCATTAGAATTAGATAACAGTTTAGTTTAGTTTTCAAAAACTCTATATTTTACTCTTATTTTATTTGTTTTTATAAACCTTTTAAGAGAGTTTGAAATATTAAGTGCTATATATTTATATTTTATACTCTAATTACAAGTTATTTAAAAACTTATTTTTTCTGGAAAATTAATGCGAAAAAAGCATCCGATGGAAAGCATATGAAAATAGAGAGGTTAGGGTTAAAATATGCACTTCATACTGCTATGCCAACCTTGGAGTTAATTCAATATTCTGTGTGTTGAATGTAGGGACAAGAATCTTGTTTGCAATGGAAGTATAGTCGCAATATTTTTCTCATCAACTTTTTGATATTTCTTACGCACATTCTTATCATTCAATTGATATAATTATAGTGTAATTATATTTTGCTTTTTATAATCAACATATTTATCGATATATTGTATTGGATTTCTAACAAAAGGTATTCAATATCTAATCACTTTTGTTTAGAAAACACTCAGATTTTTTGCTGTGCGGTAACTGTTGTTGAAAAACGCTCACAATATAAGTGATGTGCTGTGCGGTGAAGATGTCGTTACTAAGCATTTATTTGCAATACAGCGAATCTCATCTAATCTAAACTTTGATTTTAATTGCATTTACGTAATAATTGAAATAAAATAAATGATTTTATAATTTATTGAGAGCTTAAATGATATCAATTAATGCTTTGATTGCAATTTAATTAGTTTTTATCTAAATATTAATAGTGTTTGAGTGAAGTGAGACTCTATTGTAAGTAAGCATTGAATTGGTTTTGAATAACAGCTGATCTCAAAATCAAGAGATTTAATGTCAAACGAAATACAAAACATTGAGAGCACAGAATCTCTGAGTCATATGACTGACTGATCGCTGATTTTCGCTACAATTTTACTGACAATTAATTACATTTAGTATTAATTTATTTGTAAATAAGTTTTTGATAATAATCTGTGAAATTGTTTTGAAATTAAAGATTAAATCATGAAATTTGCGGAACACTTATCGGCACACATCACACCTGAATGGAGGAAACAATACATTACTTATGAGGTCTGTTCCCATCCTTTTCTTTACATAACTTTTGATTTAATAAAATATTTGTTTAATTGTAAAGAATATGAAAGAGATGTTGTACTCAGCGGTGGAACAGTTACAGAATGACGCCCAAGAAGTCAATGACGTGACGATCACCACAACCAACACAATCGAGAGTCTTATGGAAGAGTCTAATGATGTCAATCAGAGTCTTAAACAATTTGAGGAACAATTTTTTGCATACTGTGAACAGGAGTTGTCTAAAATCAATACATTTTTTGCCGAAAAGTTGGCCGAAGCCATCAGAAAGTTCGGGGATCTTAAGTCAGAACTACTTTCGAGTCAACACTTAAGACAAAACGGTATTTAATTAATTGAATCGATTCTTATATTAATTATCTTCAGAAGACTTCTTATATTAATATTTTTCAAAATCGTTAGACATTTAAATAATATTTTATTTAATTTTTATCTCAAAAAGTGGCCAAAAATGCCGTTTTTAAACAAAATTACAAAATTGTTTTAATTGTTTTACAGAATAAATGCAATAATATTAGGCTTTATATTAATTTTATCTAATCTTAAATTGAATACAAAATTACGAAAAGAAAGAAATTATTTTTTAGGAAATTTTTTGTCTTTCAATCAAAACAATAATATTCTGGAAATAATCGATTGTTTTCTTTTTGACTCTTAATATGTTTCAGGAAAACAAAAAAACGACAAAATATTTGGTTTAATTGAGAAAAAATTAATTAACGAAAGCAGTGATAAGTATGACATCAATAGGAAAGTGAGTCGAAAAGTACATGATCTCAAACTAGCCTTTTCTGAGTTCTATTTGAGTCTTGTTTTGTTACAAAACTATCAAAACCTAAACTTCACGGGTTTTCGTAAAATTCTCAAAAAACACGACAAACTAATGAACACTAACTCTGGACTGGAGTGGCGTCAGAATAATGTCGAGTCCTCTCAATTCTATATCAATAATGAAGTAAATAAATTGATTTTGGAAACAGAAAACTTGTTTACAACACATTTAGAATCTGGTGATCGACCGAAAGCAATGAAGAGGTTAAGAGTTCCGCCATTGAATGCTCATCAATCCGTTTGGACTACATTTAGGGTCGGCTTATTTTTAGGCGCTTTTCTAGTTTTACTCTTTAATGTTATTCTCGTTTGTAAGTCAACTAAAAAATTGAAAATTTAATTAATTATTTGTTAATTGAGTTTTGAATGACATTTAATTTATAGCCATTTTTGTCGACACTGACATCGATTGGTGGGTTGCGGTCCGACTATTTCGTGGCCCACTTCTCATTATTATGTTTTTATTTATGATTGGAATCAATGTTTACGGTTGGCGTACATCCGGTGTGAATCACGTCTTAATTTTTGAATTGGATCCGAGAGACCACTTATCGGAACAGCATTTCTTCGAAATGGCCTCAATATTTGCAGTGATGTGGTCCCTATCAGTGTTGGCGTATCTTTTTTCGCCAAATTTCCTTTCAATTAATGCGAATCTCTTTCCATTACTTTTGGTATTTTTTATGCTTTTATTTATGGTTAACCCGACGCGAACTCTAAGACATAACGCGAGGTTTTGGCTCTTAAAAGTGTTGGTACGGATCCCTCTCTTAATTCTAACCCAACTTTTTATTGATAACTAATCCTTCAAATATTATACTAAAGGTTCGGGTCATTAGCGCTCCGTTCGTAAAAGTAGAGTTCGCGGACTTCTGGCTCGCAGACCAACTCAATAGTATTGTTCCGATTCTTCAAGACTTTGAGTTTTTTATTTGTTTTTACTTAAACTTCTATTCGTTATCTCACAGAGAATTTGGTATTTATTCATAAAAATTAATTAACAAAAAAATTAATTAAAAATCTATAAAATCCAGAAAATTCTGTGGAATGTTGTGTTTCGAGTACAGCATCTGATCTATTGATCCGCACATTTGTCGCTTGTCTTCCGGCGTGGTTTCGATTCGCTCAGTGTCTCCGCCGATACAAAGACGACAGACGCGGACTCTTCCCTCATGTGGTAAACGCCGGCAAATACTCGACCACTTTCTTTGTGGTCATATTTTCTACTTTAACCAAATTAACGATGAGTTGAGTCAATACATAAACATTTCTTTTAATTTGCAATCAATTAATTGATATAAATATTTGCAGACAATTACGACCACTCCTTCTCTAATCCATTCTTCAATTGTTGGATAATATCAATGATAGTCTCCTCGTGTTATACCTATGTTTGGGATATTAAGATGGATTGGGGTCTCTTTGACCCAAAGTCTCCGTCCAAAGACTACCCATTCCTTCGCGAAGAAATAGTCTATTCGTCGCCAAATTATTATTATTTTGCAATAATTGAAGATTTGATACTCAGATTCGGTTGGACTCTATCGGTATCGCTATCAGAGGTGGGTATTCTTCACGCAGATCTTGTCGTCTCAATCTTAGCGCCGTTGGAACTCTTCCGGTAATTCAAACAATAATTTTAATTTAAATTCAAATCTAATTAATGTTTTTATGGTTTAAAGTCGTTTTGTTTGGAATTTTTTCCGTCTGGAAAACGAACACTTAAACAATTGCGGAGAATTCCGAGCCGTAAGGGATATATCTATCGCTCCCATTGAGAACTCCAGGAATGACAACATTATCGACAAAATTAATCCTAACTTTAAATACAGAAAACCAAAATCAAAATCAAAGTTAATTTTATTAAAGAAAGCGGACTCTAATTCTGGACAGTATTTAAAAGTTAGGCCCAACCAAAGCTCGGGTTCTTTGAGGTGAACACAGACTGAGAATAGAGTGTAGAATATATGCTAACATTTGTTATAATTTTTAGTACAAATTCTTCACTTTCGGTGTCGAATAGAGGCAACTGTGAGGTCAACCTTATTATGGAAGACGACTGCGAACTAAACCGGTTATGACTAGCAATGGACAGCGCCTTAACTAAACTATCGAAGACTAACAATACATTTAAGGGATAGTCAATCAAAAGCCAAAATTAGTACTAAATTAACAAATTTTTATTGTTTTTTAATTAATTATTAGTTTTTAATTTTTTAACTTTAGTTATGAATTAACGTAAAATCGTTTAATACTTATTAATAATATTATAAATATATTCTATTTATTCTATTAATCCAATCAATTATTAATAATTTTATAACATTTCAAATGAAAGTATTATTTTTTAGTGAAATTTCTATTCATTTAATTGTTTATTAAATTCTTTTAAATTAAAAACATTTTAACATAAATTTATAATTATTTTTGTTTAATATTTAAGAAAATAGTAATAATAGACAAAAATTGTCGAAAAGGGAAAGGCGTCTCAATTAGGAATCAGTGATTTGGATACAAATCAATTGATACAACTCTACGAATGGGCGCACAAATCAAAGCCGACAACAAATCACATAAATTTAGAGGTCTGTTGTGTCATACCTCAGGAGATGAGTGCTTTCGCCAAACAAAATAATATTCAACTCTTAACACATAACGACCCAAAAGGTCTCATATTTTAAAACTTTAATTAAATTGTCTGAAGAATGTCTTCTTTTTCTCAGATTTCTTACCCGAAGAACGCTTTCATCAGTTATTATCTGAAGTGGTGTCCAATAGTAAGGACTGGAAGAGAGGTTGGATCGCAAGATATTCTATTATTGTTATCGGAAAAGGCATTCTTCAGAACAAAGGCTTCATTTTTTCGGCTAAAAAGTGTCCAAAAATTCAACAAAACTAGTCGTCAATCGATTTATTTTAATTAACATATAATTAATGCAAAGTTTTTTTATTTATCACAAAAGTGTTGGCTTTTAATTAAATTATATTTTTCTGTTATTAGCTTTTAATTAATTATTTTTAATTATAATTATCTTATTTGTAAATAAGAAAATATTTAATAAATAATATGATGCGCTGTCGCCCGGAGTTGTATATCGAAAATAATATTTTAGGACTTATTATAGATTTTAATTTAGGTTTAAAATTCACAAAAGAATAGAAGTTTTAAACAATAAATACTAAATAAGTGGTTGTGGTGTAGTGGTCAGAGCAATGCAAGTTGAGGTGAATGTCTCGGGTTCGAGTCCCAGTCGAGACATTCTTTTGAAAATAAAAATAATTTGAGAATAAGATAAAGTGTAGAATAAAATGAAATAAAAAAGGGGTCGCGTAGCAGAAAAGGGGTAAAAAGAGAATAGCACAGTGTGTGTGAAAAGGGCCTAAGAAATATAGGCTATCTCTTTTGTTCCTTTTGACGCATTCAGGCGTCCAGCGATTCCCGGAAATCCCGATCGGGA
>JAQGBR010000553.1:0-12392 GCA_034698525.1 Achipteria nitens | reverse complement strand
TCACTGTTGAAGAATGAGATCTCAAGAGTTTGACATTTTATTCAATTGCGATGAACTGAAAAGTGAGCACTTTTTCCAATTGATGGCCAAATTTGACAGTAGAGTAACACAACTGGAAAAACACAGGAATCAAATCCATCAGATTTTTATCAAAATGTTTCGACAAAATAAGAAAAAACAAAAACTTTTAAACACTTTTTTCACTTAAAAATCAATACTTTATTTCTATTGTGAGAACAAAAAACACCTGATTTTTGTCTATAGATTTCTTGTCTATAGAATCCATTGTTTAGATATTAGATTCAAGAAATTGAGGTCAAGAAATACAGTCAAACAAAACATTAGTTCAATATTGTCTTCAAAACAGTTGATTTCGAGTCATTTGAATTCAAGTGTTTTCCCAATTTAAACGTTATTAAAGGGAAAAGACAAACAAAACTAACCTCTCTCTCAAGTACCATGAGCAATTTATTTTGATGTTATTCTTGGGAATTAATATATAAAAAGATTCAAAAGCTCTGAAAATTGAAATATAAATTGAAATTTTAATTAAATAATATAAAAATTGACTCACAATTAACTAATAAATTAAATGAATGAACAAAAATAGTGACCAAAATATTATTTAACATTCTTTTGATGACATTTTAACATTCATTTAATTATTTAGTTATAAAATAGTTGTTTCGATAGTATTTCAGTTCAGCAATACTTTCATTGATGTCATCAATCGCTCTGTGAGTCAACGCTTTCTTAAAACTCTCGTCTTTTTTATACCAAATTCTGACCAATTCTTTGATTGTCGAGACATCAATAGTTCTATAGTGAAGACACGACGAAAATTTTGGCAAAAATTTGTTCAGAAATAGTCTGTCATAACCTTCGAGTAAAAAGATATTTAAATTTTAATCCAAAAATGACTCAAAAAGAGTCAAATCAGTGATCACTTACTGACAGAATTTCCGGCCAAAAGACCTCTACTAATATTCAACTGAATCATAGACTCGTGAAGTCTTTTGTCCACTTCTTCTACGGTTAGTTCAGATTCTAAGCACTGCTTTACGAGTCCCGACTCGTTATGAGTTTTTATGCACCAGTCGTTCATTGAGTCCAAAATCTGTTTTTCGGTTCGGATGACAAACGGACCAAATTGTTTGACCTTTGGATCAAATTTCGACTTACAAATCAAATAAATATTTAAAGATAATGACAAACAGTGTCCAGATTTCCATTAGTGACAATCACAGCCACTTCGAGGAGTCGGTCAGTGTTGATGTCGAGGCCAGTCATCTCGCAGTCGACCCAAACTAACTTTTTGCCGACTAATTCATTTGTTAGCGACATATTTCTGGTTAAACACATTTTATTCAAATTTATTAATTTATTTCTTAATATAATTAAAGATTTAATTGAATTCATTTCTTAAAAATAAATAAATATTCAAATAAATACACAAAACTCTTATGCAATCAAAACACATGCCTTTTGTCAGGCATTCATCCAAACGACCGGTGCTTTTGATTTGATAGAAGTCAGCATTTATATAGAAAATACTTAACTAGTTTAGGTTATTCAACAAATTTTACTTACTTTAAGATCTAATTAATTGTTAATTAATTTTGAATTAAATAAAAAAATAATTAATTAAAATCACATTTAAAGGGATCGGATTGTATTCAAAGTTCAAATCAATTTTTTGGCGCAAAGTTTAATAAATAACGTTTTATTACTGACTAATAGTTATCTCCCCTTTCATTCAAAGTGTGTATAAAAGATAGTGATTTGTAAACGTTTTATTTGGATTAACACAAATACACTCACAGATGAATGAAATATTTTGTTGAAAAATATGATTGAATTTAAGAGCAATTTATCAATAGATTTGAATTTTGGTAAAAATCAATGACATCACTGATTGAGAGTAAACAAGACCTGAGTCTTAAAACACGTGGCAATCAATTAAAGACAAATACCATTCAATTTGTGGATAATTTTAAAAGACTATAGAAATGGAAAGTTTGATCCAACAATTGGTGTCCTTTTACTCGAAGAACAACACATTAGTTGCCATAATTGTGGCCATAATTGCCATCGTTTTGCCGATAAGTTGGTCTAAATTCTTGTTTTTTGAGATTCAATATTATAATTAAGACATTTTTTGAAGTTATTTATAGTTTTTTATCGCGAAAGTCATTCAGAGATGCCGTCCTTTTAGTCGGTTTGTCAGACGCGGGAAAGACAGTGCTCTTCAGTCAAGTATTGATTGTTTTTCTCTGACTCTTGTTTTTGAATATTGAGTTTTGAATTTAATTTTGGATCAGTTAATCACTAAGAGATTTGTCTCAACCGTCACATCAATGCAAGGACTCGAAGACACTCTGTGTCTACCGAATGGCAAATCTATTAAACTGATTGATTCGCCCGGTTTTGAGAGATTAAGAGACAAGTATTGGGACGACTATAAGCTCAGAGCAAAGGCTATCGTTGTAGTGATCGACAGCACAGACTTTACTAATAGTGGTAAAGATGTGGCAGATCTGGTCTACAATTTATTAGTGGATCCATTTGTTGCCAACAATAAGATCCCATTCCTAATGGCGTGCACTAAACAGGACGAGACGAGAGCCAAGTCTTGTAAAGTACTTCAGAAACAACTCGAAAGAGAAATGTAATTGAATTTGAATTTTAGAAAATGTTTTGTTTTTTCATAAATATTTGTTTAATTTATTGGTCAGTACTGCTATCCGTGAAACCCGTTCGGGTGCTCTTAGTTCTACCGGTGAGGACGACAATAGTCGAGTGCTTTTGGGAAAACCAAACAAAGAATTCTCATTTAATGACATCAAACTTTCAGTCGATTTTGTTGACTGTTCCTCATCTGAAAGCAATACTCAATTGGATTCAGTTTTCGATTGGATTAAAAGTATTGCATAAAATATAAAACAAATTATAAACAAAACGATTAATGATTTGATTTAAAGATAGTTTTGTGTACAGTATTTTCGTTTCTCAATCGACTCTTTGTTTCAGAAGTTTATATAATTTCTTAATAACTGTTATTAACCTTAAGTTAAATAAATGATTAATGAATTTCTCATTTAATTAATATTTTATTCAATTATTTTTGGCATTAAATAACAAAAATGAAAGTTTATATTAAAGACTAGTATTGATATCTAATCAGTTTCTATAGAGAAATAACTTAATGTAAATCAAAAGCAAAGAAAGCGTTTGAAAATCATTGGAAAGTGAAATGAAATGTCATTTTTTACTGCAAATCATTTGAAAGATGACTTCAGTTAACACTGATTTTATGAGTGAACTTGAATTTGAACAATATTTGCAACGATTTGATCCGCCGCCCAGTTATGAAGAGGCCATTTCTCAGTCATCTAATACTCGAAGTGGTGCTCCCATTCGTCAACGCAATCATCCGAACTCTGATTTTATTGAAATGATTTACTCTTCACAACAAACTGATAGACAGCTATCAAATAATTCAGTTCCTAATAATAGAGATAATCAGAGCCGACAACGGAAACGAAAGTGTTTTTGTTTTTAAACTCAATTCTATTGTATTCTAATTTTGACCTTGTTTATTTGATAAGTAGTTTGATATCATATTAGATTTATTTAAGTTATTTAAATTCATAACATATTTGTCTTATTTTCTCAATTTTATTCATTTATTACCTTAAAAATTATTTTGAATAAATTAAAATTAATATAAATATTAACATGATTAATTGTTATAACCTGATATCTTATCACCGAAAAAGTCATTTTTAATTTCTTAATTAATAGTTGATTGGAAAAAATGAAAAAAAAACAAAAAAAAAGTGTCCGACGAGGCGGATTTGAACCACCGACCTAAGGATATCAGCAATGCTACTACAGTCCTCCGCTCTACCAACTGAGCTATCGTCGGATATGTATAAAGAGAAACAAATAACCAAATATGGTTATGTGAATGACCTTAATTTAATTAAAACTTGTTTAGAATTAATTTAAAAACTGTTTAGTGTATCGCCGAGAGCTTAAACTCAAATCTTTCCGAAACAATCGAAGACCCATAATATTAACAATAATATGCAATTCAATTGATTTCGTTAACATTATTGAGTGGTTTTTATAGATTTACATTAAAATCGTATTCATTTAAATATTAAGAGATTTTTTTCTAATATTCACACAATTTGTTAGTCTAAGTAATAATTGGGGCAAAAAATTAATACATTTTTAATGTAATTCTCGTTCTATTGATTGCCTTAAAAATAATCTTAACTTAATATTATTGGAATTGTTTGACAATTGTTTACATAATCTCTTTTTCTATTGATATTCTTTTGCATCAATTGATTCCAATTTGGTTAATATTAATCCTTAGTTAATACTATCAATACTTGATATTATGGGTCATTGACTGTATTTGTCAATAATTTTTATACTCAATTAAATAAAAACATTTTTTAATTATCAACTTTTAATTGGGATTTAATTATAGTTTTGATTTTAATTGAATGCAATGTTTTTCTAATTCTTTAGAGACTTCTTCGATATATTTTGCGTAACAGAAATGTCCGCCACCTCTGAGTACCAACACTTTTAACCAATTTTCGCGGTCACAAAGTTTTTCAATTTGTCTATCGTTCGAATAAATTTCTAAATCTCTTGTGTCGGCCCCTAATCTCTGGACAAACTTTTCGTATTCATCAATTGGGATGAGTTTATCGCTCTCTCCATAAGCGACGAGAGTTGGAATTCTGAGTGATTTTAAAATTTCCAAATAATCATAGAATTGAGAATTTTTAAGATAGGAGTGAACCAAAACAAAGTATAAAACTTCGTCAACACTCGAATAACTCATGGGTGACCGTCCTTTTATCAGAATATGAGGCTTTATTCTGTCCATTAATGCGATTCCAATTTTATTTCTACTGAAAATCGATAAAAACTTATTTATTTTGAAGAACTTTTGTGGAACGCATTGAGGAGAGAAAATGGCAATTGAATTGACTTTTAGATCCCGGGGCTGTTTGTTGTAAATAAAAAATTGAGTCAATAAAAATCAAATAAATTGATTCATACATCGCTCCAAATCAGTGAAATCGGATGAATTCCTGCTGAATGACTGATAAAACAGTCGACTGTCCATATGTTGATAGCTCTCAAGAAGTCTCGTATGAATTGAGATCTCTCTTGATTTGAGTGCCAAAAAGCCATTGTTTTTCTGGTTATACTAAAGTCAGGCATATTTGGCACAATTAGCCGAACATTTGAATCACTTCTATTAAAATAATCAATTAGACCACTGAAGTGTTTGTGATGACCCGGATTGCCGTGAATGGCAACCATTGTCTTCACATCGCTATTACTTTTCATATCATTATCACAAAAAGTGTCCACATATTCCACATTAACCGATAATCCATCGGAAGGACTGTTCCGATAAAGTTTTGGATTAGTTTTTCTTAATTCTTCATACAATTGACCGCAAGTTTTGAATTCAATTGTTTTTATTTTACTATTTGTAGAGAAATTCATAATTTTATAAAAATTAAATGATTTTAAAAAGTTTTTCACTGAATATGAATGGAAAACAGATTTAACACAAATCATAATAATTGTGAGAATTGTTTCCTTAAAAAAGTTTCCTTAAACTCATTTCATTAATTGACTGGAAATCCATAAAAATTATTATAATTTAAGATTAATTATAAAATCAGTTTTTACTTAAAATACAATTTTATTTGATTAATATTCAATTAAACAAATCAAGTTTAGAGTACTTTTAATTTAAAAGAATGATCTTTCACATCTCACCAATATATCACATGCCCTTATTCTGTGTCAAATTATATACAAATATTAATCATTTATTTATCGATTTCTCGGATAATATCTGAGAAACATAACTAAAGTCCATATGTTTTCCCAAATTATCTCTGGTTTAGTCAATCAAAGTATTTAACAATAAAAATATCAAAAGTAATAAAATAAAAGTTATAAACATTGAGTAAAGTTTTCATTGGAGTAAATGAGCATGAATGACCATGAATGAGCATGATCTGTGCACCCAAATAAACAACAAACAGATAACTTACGTCATTCTTAGAATGAATTTCGCAAAATTCAAAATTAAAATTTAATACAATTATTACAAAATAATCAAATGGACCCCAAAGTGTTTGTGATGACCCGGATTGCCGTGAATGGCAATCACTGTCTTCAAATCGCTATTATTTTTCCTATCATTATCACAAAAAGTGTCCACATATTCCACATTAACTGATAATCGGATTTTTGAAATTATTTCAAATTATTCAAAAAATTTTTAAACAATTGATTAAAATATCAATTTTAAAGTTTTGACAATTTTTTAAATTATCTGAAATTTCTGAGAACAGAATGGGTTTCAAGTTATGACTATGAATATGAATTGAGCAAGGAACAACCTACTTCGTCTAAGGAGCATGATATTCATAGTAGCTTGGTTAATCTATCTACAAGTAGGTACAGAAAAATATAATTTAAAAGACTTAACCTTTAAATTAAACAGATTTTCAACAGAAGTGAATACAAATTATGTGAATGTATTTAAAATTAATATTTTAGATAAAGTTATCAAATTTGAAGACTCATTGGATGAGCCGATGGTCTTAGAATCCTCTGCTTTTATCTGCTCTTATAATGTCTGCTATAAAGGAGGACAGACAGTAAAATAACTAAATTTATTTGACCAGAATTTTATTGGAAAAAACATTTGAATTAATTTTAAAATATTTAATTAATTATATCTAAAATCTTTAAAATCAAAAAATATTTTATCAAAATCTAAGGCAGTGTTTGACTAAATGTTTGTTTACTTCTTCGCTATTTTTAGCGAAACAGAAATGTCCGCCACTTTTGAAAGACAATACTTTTATATAGTTTTCTCGTTCGCAGTCTTTTTCAATGATATTATCTTCAGAATAGTTAACAAAATCTGTTTGATGTCCGCCCATCTCTTCAACCAATCGATTGAAATTTGTTTTGAGTATTAGTTTATCTCTTTCTCCATAAACGACAAGAGTTTTAATTTTCTTATTCTTAATATAGTCTAACCTCTGATGAAGACTTTGTTGGTCTAAACCATTGGACGCAATCATAATAGTGAGCAGTACTTCGTCTACATTTGCATAAGACATGGGATAACCCATTCGGTGAGCGATTAAATGAGGTCTTATTATATCCATTAATTTGATTCCGAATTTGTTTTGAGCCAAATATGAGAACAATTTTGATAAACGAAAGAAGTATTTTCTGAGCCAAAGAGGTTGTGGACAGAAGAGAGCTATTGATTTGATATTAAGCTCTTTTGGCTGAAATATTTCAGAAAAATTGACGATAAAAACGATTACAAGAATTAATGAATACATACTTCGGTCCAAATGAGTGAAATCGGATGAATTCCCGCCGAATGACTGATCAGACAATCAATTGTCGAAACATTGATTGCACTCAAAAAGTCGCGAATGAATTGAGACCTCTCTTTGTTTGAGTGCCAGAAAGCCATTGTCTTTCGTGTTAATCCAAAATCAGGTAAATTTGGGACAATTAGCCGAACATTGGATTCGTTTCCTGAAAAATATTGTATCAAATCATTGAAGTGATAATAATATCCGGGAATTCCATGAATGGCAACAATTGTTTTAACATCACTATTGGATCTGTTATCACAAAAAGTGTCCACATATTCCACATTAACTGATAATCCATCGGAAGGACTGTTCCGATAAAGTTTTGGATTAGTTTTTCTCAATTCTTCATACAATTGACCGCAAGTTTTGAATTCAATTGTTTTTAAACTATTTGTCGAATATTTTATATTTTTCATAATATTTACAAAACATTTATTTTGAGTCCACAACAAAATACTTTTCCTAAAAAACATATTCGGCTAAATTAAAAATAAATTAAGTTAAATCTGAAAAGGAGCAAGGGTATTTTCCTTTCAGATCACATGAGTGTGACTTCAATGAAAAAAATTTAAAATCTAAAATAGTGTTTAAAAATTATTTATTGTATTTGGAATTATTGTATTCCATGGAATTTTATTTAGCCTAGTATAAAATTATCTTTCAATAGACTTAGAATTCTCAATGAACTCCAATCATGAATAAGATTAATGCAGATGCAATTTTAAATTGTTAATTTAAATTTAAACAAGTACGGTTATTAGAATTTTCACTTAAAGTAAATTCCACTGAAAATAACTGTATTTTTCATTTCTATTCGACCAAAACGTTATTGATTTTTAAAAATTAAAGGCTTTTATTTTCAAAATAACTATACATAACGTCTA
This sequence comes from Achipteria nitens, assembly GCA_034698525.1. Classification (NCBI taxonomy): domain Eukaryota; kingdom Metazoa; phylum Arthropoda; class Arachnida; order Sarcoptiformes; family Achipteriidae; genus Achipteria; species Achipteria nitens. The sequence goes on along the minus strand of JAQGBR010000553.1, from coordinate 4,048 downwards.
ACAAATAAAAGATATTTTCTACCCCTTAATAGTAAACCCAATATAAAGTTTAGACCCCTTTTGCAAAACGTTAACAATAGTACCACCAAATCATCAAATAAGCCAAACCTCGCCTTTCATTTTGTGTTTAAATTAAGTTTAATTCAATTTAAATCCAATTCACAAATCAATCGATTCATTGAAAGGTTTGTATTTCAATCATAAAGTCATTGCATTCAAGCAATCAATTCGTTTGGCTATAAAAACAAATTTTAATGATTAAAATCTTCAAAAAATTCAAATTCTGTTATCAATTGATTAAAAAAATGAATATTTGAGACAATACTTAAACATATCTTTAGTCAAAACTTCTTAAAAAACAGATTTCATTAAAACAATTACTTTTCACACAACTATTCAAAACTTAAGCCAAAACTTTTCTAATGCTTTAAATCTTAAATCAAATTCTAATTATAAGAATAATTGATATTTACTTAAAAATAATAAAAATTTATTTGTAATTCAGTTAAAGTGTTGAGAGAAGAGGTGTGCAAATCTATCAGAAGAGATGCACCTGGATGAGTTTATATTTAACTGTTGTGTCTCATCAATGATATCCGATGACATACCGGACACTTCTGGTGAGTCAGCAATGAATGTCTTTTCCATCGATGAGAATAAGATTCGGGACGCAAACGGTATAATCTTTGCCGAAGCGATCACTTGTTATAAATGCACTTTTTGTGGCAAAATGTTTGCCGCTATGGAAGTGGTTCTCACACACTATCAGTCAAACCATAGATGTTCTGTCATTCCTTTACTCAAAGGTAAGTCTCAAATCTGTTTCTTAATTGGTTTGCATTTAATTTTGCAAAAAATTATACATTTTTTCAAAGGTATGTCTAAAATATGTTCGCCTAAAACCAAAAGTTTGCCAAAAATTTTGCCTAAAAATAAGCCGAAAAAGAGTGAGCCCTACGGACCCATCAAACCCAGACCTAATGTTTTAGCCGAAAATATGGCCACTAATGAAGTGCCGCGTCTTCTTAGGAACAACACTAAGAATGTTATTAAAGACAATTTTTACGATAAGAAAGAGAAAAACCAAAAATTTAAATGTCATTATTGGGGTCTGTCTTTCATTTTGTTATTTTAATTACTCATTAATTTGATATTTGATGGAAAGGCTGTTCAAAGAGTTTTTCGTATCGAATCGGTTTGGAAACCCATCAGAAAACACATAAACGGGTGAAGTCATACAAATGTGATTGGAATGGCTGTAAGTTCAAGTGCTCTGATTTGGCTGGACTTCAGTTCCATAAAAACACTCATTCGGGTGACAATCCATTCAAATGTGTGTGGCCCGGATGTATACAGTCTTTCCCTTCTTCGGCTGCTAAAGACGAACACTTGCAGACAACTCATATCAAAGACAGACTCTTGGAATGTGATTATGTCGGGTGTGACGCAAAGTTTATCACATCTAAAGAGAGAGATTGGCATAAGTATTGACCCTTTTTTTGAAATTTTCATTTTATTTAAATTCTTTTTGGATTAAATTAAAGGTATTCTCATATCTCGAGAAGAATTCGTCATAACTCTGACTGCGATTCCAATCCTGGTTTAAAAGTTAGGAAAGTGGGCCGACCCTCAAAGAGGAAGCCTATCGTAGAATCTTCGAGTGAATCTGATTCAAGTGATGGCGAGGATAATGAAAACTTGGAAGAAGATAACGATGAAGAAGGAGAGGAGGAGGAGGAGGACAGAGAAATTGAAAGTATAAGTCGAACCAAAAATGAAGATCTGAAGGACGAACAGCCCCTCGATTTGTCTAAAACAGCAATAGATTTATCATCAAATAATACGGCCATCGATTTGACACTGAATTCATCAAAAGAAAAGAAGATTAAAGACAATACTCCGGCAAAAAGGGGTCGTAAGAGAAAGAATAGCAAAGATAAGACAATACAGAAGACAGTCTTCCGGTGTGATTATCCCGGCTGTCGAAAGACATTTACCGGAGCAGACATTCTTCACGAACACGAAAAAGAGGCGCATAAGACAGAGACAACTGAAGGCAGGTCTCGATATGAGCGCAGATGTAAAGGAAATCTTTATTATAAACTCTGAGAACATTTTTATTTTAATTTTGACTCAAATTTCTATTTAATGTTAATTATATTTAAATAATTTTAAAGAATTAAAAATTAGTTCTGAATTTTAAATGTTTATCAAAACTTCACTTCAGTTTACAAATTAAATGTTATTATTATTTAGTCTTTTAATTGTATTCAAAATCATTTTTAAAACTTTTATTAAACATTTTTATGTATTGATTGCAATGAAATTTGTCTTTAATTTGAATTCAATTACTATACAAATGATTTAAATCCAGAAAATTTTATAAAACAATAGTTTTTCGGATGAATTTACTAATTATTTGCAAACAATTTATAATAAAATTATATATTATTTATGGAAACGTCGATAAAATTGGATAAAAATTATTTGATAAGAATGTAACGCAATATAAAGGAAAACCATACAACCCAAGTGGTTAAGACAATTCCAAGAGTCCAGTGCCAAATAGCATTTGTCGTTTGCCAAGAGCCGTCACCCGTTCGGCGAATTCTTTGATTTAGATTGTGTTTCGGGACAGTTCTCCGATCGTAAACAAGTCCCAGATATGCCATAAAGTCTATCAGAAGTGTTGTGAAATTAAAATTATATTTCCATCCGAACTCTGACGTCGAATAATCCCACGGAAAGGTGTGGTGATAGTTATGGTAACCTTTGATTCAAATGTTATTTATCTGAATATTCTGTTTCAAAGTCATACCCTCTCCAAAAGATGCATAAACTACTCCTATGTTTTCTCGGGGCTCAATATTCTTCTCATAGGGTTTATTACCCCATTTGTGTGCGGCTGAATTGACGAGCCAAGTGCTGTGCAGGGAATATACGTAACGGAAGATCACGCAAACTAAAAACGAATTGAATAGCGATTCCCTCCACAGTAAGTATGGGATTAAAGTTGGAATAAAGAACCAGAATATAAACACAAGAATATAATAATTCTTTCTTTGGAAGCGTACGATAGGATCGCCCCAAATATCACTCATATCTAAGTTTTTCCCTAAAAGTTAATAATTCTTAAAGACTTTTAAGTAATTAATAGAAATACCTTTTTCAATGACAGCCGGGTGTTTTTTGCACATAAGCCAACCCATGTGTGCGAAGAAAAATCCTCTGCGGGAATCGTGTGGATCAGCATCTGTTTCAGAATATTTGTGATGAACCCTATGATCGCGACACCACTCGTATATATCGTTTTGGAGTGCAATTGTGTTACATATCATTAAAATGACTCTTAAAGTAAACTTTGCTTTATATGAGCGATGAGACCACAATCTATGAGCACCTGACCATCAATTCATATTATATTCAATGAAATAGAAATTGTAAATATTTAATTTTCAATAAATTATACAAGTTCATTCAAGGGATGCTAAATTAAACTTTACAATACCTGCTGTTATTCCTAACAAATTGCTTAAAACAGTGAAAACGAAAGTAAAGTAAGGGGTTTGCCATTTGGCTGAGACTGACATTAAATAAAATCCATAAATGGCTAATAAATGAAGAGTTGATAATATGATGACATTCTTCCAGACAATAGTGACTTTGAATTTTTTAATATCTGAATCGTTTGTTTCAGACTCTGTTAACTCAGACACCACTTCACTCGACATTATTTTTTCATTCAATTATTAAAAATAAAACATTTCTTTCAATTAGATTTGAGAACCAAATTGTCTCATAAATAACACTTAACTAAAACTTTATTCCTTCTAATATTTAATCACAAAATCACTGGAATTTTATTGAGGAAAGTTTGGAAAAGGGACTAATCTTTTAGACTCACAAAGTTTCTGATTAATTCACATTTATTCGCGTCAATCAATTGAATCATTTTAAGACATCAAAAAGTTTTGACCCCTTGAGTGTGTGTGTGTGTGTGTGTGTGTGTGTGTGTGTGAGAGAGAGAGAGAGAGAGAGAGAGAGAGAG